>VVHJ01028168.1:0-12443 GCA_015107715.1 Tylochromis polylepis
CCCCCCCCCACCCCCCCACCCCCCCTCCCCCCTCCCCCTCTCTGTCTCCTTTTGGGAAAGCCGAGGAATGCCCTGCGCAGCAGCTTAATGGAAGTGATGCATCTTATGTCGACTGTCACCCCTCTCTCTCTCTCTCTGTTTCTCTTTTTTGAATTCCTCTCCCTTCTGTTCATTGCTGAGGAATGCGTGACATGACAGGAATGCAGGCTGCACTCACATCCCATGCCATCAAGGGTGCTGTGATGATATGACAGGTGCCCTTACAGTGTTGTAATGCACAGCATACCTCTATAATGCTGTGTGTTTTGAGCCAGGTTGATCATTTCCAGAAGGCCACAGGTGACTAAACCCTCCCCAGCTAAACTGTACTGTTGACATAACCTTATTAGAGCAGGATTTCCATCTATTTGCATCCAGGCAATATTTTGAACCAGGCCCCCCTTTTTTTTTTGGTACACTACACTGTCCTGAACTGACAGCATTATATAAAAAAGCTGTGTACGTTTTCCTTCTCTGTTTATTAGAGTTACCTTGACACAAGCACTGAAAGGGATGCTGAAGCTAATAAGCAGCACCTGGCCCTGTTTTAGGCCTTGATAGTTGAGTTTAAAACAGCACACAGGTTGGTTTGACTGCATGCCTGTGTAATGACATCAATCTTTGTGTCTCGAGGCACTTGACATGTAGGTAAATATATATGTAGGTGTTTGTTAAGTAATCATATGGTTATGTTTGAGCAAATATACATTTCAGTGTTATGTAACCGACCCCACTGAATCTGAAGCCTCATGTTGGAGAGCAAATTAGTAAGCTACAGTATAAGATATTTAGTGGTGGTTAGTTTACTAAGGGGGTGGATCACTTCTTTTATTGTTCTTTGTGTAGTGCTTTCATTGGGGAACCCCTTGGAACCTAATAATTATGTAAGCGACAACGATCTGAGTGCAGTATTATACTGAAGGCATCTGGTGAATTATACCTGAATACATTCATATACATACTGTCATTGTGGTGTCCTTGTTAATGCACTGGGACATCCCTGCATAGATTTGTTTATGGCTGTGTGCTGAGCCTTGACAGTTTGTGGTAAGTCTCTGTTAACTGAACTCAGCATTTAAAGGAGTATTAAAGCAATGCTCCTTAGGTCTTGAGTGGGACCTATTGCCAGGCAATCGGTGGAAAGTCCAGGAAGTTACAGTTCGCGGCCAAGAAATAGTTGGGTGCTCTTACAGTCCACTTTTGTACACATTTAATCAAGCAAGATATAATGTGTTAATTGGGCTTTAGAGGTGCTGGTGGATGGATTATGTCACCGTTGGACTGACTCAGTTTGTTTATTTCCATTATGCAGGCTTCATGTGAAGCTATGAGCTAACAGTCTGCCAGCTGACAGATGAGAATGGGATAACTCTTTCCTCCTAATTTTCTGCAGGAAAAACCACACATGCAGAAAAAAGACTATTTAAACCAGATATTTCTTTACCTGGTTAAGTGAACAGGCTCAGGCATGTATTAATGGTTTGACAAACAATCAACCAAGTCATTCTAGACCAAAAACCAAAACATCTGAATAAAGTACATTTGTTGGGAAACCTCTGGAGCATGTAGATAGTCAGGGCGATCATACTTAATCAATGGTTTTTTTTTTTGGTCCACATGGACTATCTGCAGACTTCTTAAGCCTGCTCAAATGAGCTTTGTCAGTCAGAACTCGAACAAGTTATGCACCCTACCGTAACGCAAAACAGTTCAAATCAAATGCTCTTTACAGAAATTAGCTTTGGAAAGACTGTTTATTCCCATTTCCAGCATTTTTTCCTAAGCTATGGCAAACAGGAATCAACCTTCATCCTAACTCTCAGCAAAAAAAAAATATATATATATACAGGCATTTCCACAAATGTCCAACTATTCCTTAAACTTAATCTGGTAACATGAGTGTCCAAAGGCATGAACAACAGATCTGACTAAAAAATAAACTCAGTCATATCTCTGTTGAAGTTTTGCAGTCCTGTCACTGCTAACTACATGACATTAACTTGTCCACCACAGTAATTCTACATGCTAAACTATAATTTTGGTATTATAGTTCCTCAAATACCTCAATTCTCACAGTATGCATAATTTTGGTATACTACTGTTCAGCAGTTTGCTTAACTGCTTATAGTAACACTAGTATAAAAAGGCACAAAGTTGGCTAACTAATCCAGCAGTAAAATTTTTTAAAGTTACCTAAAAGTCATAAACTAATAATCAGATCAGAGAAGCTAAGGCTATTGAGGTTTTGCAGCTATGTGACCATTAACCATGAGGTGCCATCTTATCCACAATTTTGAAAGTGTGGCAATCATGACGACAACGTTTGGTCAAGTGAATAAGGCCCCAGTCGTACAGGTGTAACCTTCTAAAATGAAAATAGGTATTTCCCAACCAGTTGGCACATGGTTGCTTGCAGTCATTATGAAATTGACTTCTAAAGCCTTAGTGGTGCAGACCTAGAGACTACTTAATGACCCACGGGTTGCTAGGGAAAAATATATTTTTCTTGACTGGTTGGAAAAAACCTCCTTGGGATTGCTTCAGTTGTTAGCAGATTGCTGTAATTTCTAGTAGTTTGCATGGAAGATGGCGACATGTCTGCAAACACTTGCCAGCTATTTTTTGAGTGATAGCGAAGCTATGTGACAAGCCGGAAATGGACTGTTTGCCTTCAAAGTAAAAGTTGCACCTTCTGAAACGGGTTGACTGCAGTGCTGGGGCACAACTTATATTCATTTTCAAGTTTTTCTACCGCTTGGCTAGAAGTTAGCAAGTATTGCAGACAAGCTGGAGTCTTCCACGTTAACTAAGGGTGACTGCAACAGTCTGCTAGCAACCAAAGCAATCACAAGAAGGTTTTTGATGCAACACCCTCTTTGTTGATGTCACCCAGCAACAGGTAGCAACCTCCAGGAACCACTCAACAACCATTATCCATGTGTGACGGCCCATGAGAAACCTTAATACAAAGAATCCGAACAAGGTCCATTTACAGGGAAAGTACAGGATTGTACCATTTCAGAGACGGGGGTTGGGATTCCTGCCCTACATATCTGATCATCTTTTACCAAATACCAAAACATAAGCATATCATTTTACAGCTAATATTTGATGTTTTGTTACGCCTTGTAGCCTTAAACTCCACCCTAGTTTAGTTATATTGCTCACATGCATCTTCTGACACACCGTCACAGGCAGATTTTAAAGTGTAAAGTTGTCACTGAGCCAAATATTAGCATTCATTCTTAGTACAATTCTTCAATCGCATGAAGGTTAGTTTCAGATGTTAATTTTTGGACTTTGTCTTTGACTTTTTGCACTTAGGGGTGTTTGCACAAACTCAAAATGAGCTCTGTGTTATGTTAACAGAACACTGCGAGGCATTCCAATTGAAAACACACAAAAAGCCTCATAAATAAAGGCCAATAGACTAATTTATATCTTTATTTTATCTAGTGCATCTGTGCATGTCTGTAAAACCTGCTGAAGGATGTAATAAACCTTGCCCCAGACAGCTGTTAAGCATTTTTGACTGTTTGCAAGTGTCATGCTGCTCCTGAAAAATCCTCCAGGGGTTTTACAGTATATTGATTAATAAGGCAAAAGCACAGTGGTCTTGTTCCACAACAGCATGACAGTGTAAATACGAACCAAGGGATGATATCAGCTCTCTCTTCCCATGAACAAGAAAACTAATGAATGTAGAGATGGTGGTGACAGCAAACAAAACCACACTGCTAATCATTTCCCACTCAGTACTGTGGAAAGGTCAGCTTTTCATTGAAAGGTCAGCTTTCCATGAAGGTGGCCTTTCGATAGTATAAGCTGAGGGAAAGCACATGCTGTATGGTATTGCACCTTTTCACCTTACCGGTTCTTCAAAGCCATTAATAATGCATTTGTCATTCACCCATTTACACACACTAACGGTGGCAAAGCTACTATGCAAACTACTTGCCTGCCATGGGAAATATCTTTAGCTTCAGCGTCTTTCCCAAGAATACCTGAGGACGTGGAGAAGCTTGGGATGAAACTGCTAGGCCGACAATTGGTGGACAACCTGCTGTTATCTCAGTTTCGATTTGTATGTTAAGAAGTCCCTCAAATGTCCTCATCCTTGTTTTTAATGTATTTTTAATGAATCTTTAAACTGCTTAGATGCAAAACAAAGTTGTATCACATTTGAAAGAAGTAAAAAGCTGAATGCAATGAAGTTGAATGTTATTCAGTTTGGTACACTAAGGCAGAAGTTTCTCATGTGACGTGCACATAGGTTTCTGGTCTACTGGATGTGACACAACCACAGGAAAAAGTTTATTCTTATGATAGCTTTGCTTGCTAACACATTGTAACACTTGTGGTTATCATGGAAGACGCCTAGTTGTTTAAAAACACTATTTATTAACTGAGCAATCATAAAACTAAAAAGTGCGTCTTCCACACGATCTACTGCAGCAGTCTGTTTGCAGCCAGCAGTCACTCACAAGCCAGTTGGGAAATAAACTTTTTCTCCTAGTGATGTTTGTCAGATGGTCGACGTCCGGTCTCTAGGCCTGTGTGACTGTGGCCAGATTCCCATTTTGAGCCCAGAAGGAGACGTGAGTGACCGCAGTAATCTGGTTGTTTGCAAAGAGGGTTTTGACCAAAACTTGGGGAATACTCGTTTTCCCTCATGACTGCTGTTTGCCATCTAGTCGCTCGAGTGACGCAGTCTCGTGAGACTGGGGCCTTATTCACTTGACCCGCTGTCACCACGGTCATTACAAATACAAAATGGAAAAACTGTAGTTCAGCATTAACGCACTCCAAAAGTTTGTTTAAGGAAGTGACTCATTAAATATATAACCACTTACAGTGTACATATTGCCCAAGCATTTTATCACATAAAAGTAAAACAAAAAAAGTTTTTACTGCTTATGTTTCTCGAGGCACATATAAAGCCTGTGCCTAAAGCCCTTAGTTGTTTCAATCAGCAGTGGTGAAACGGTTTTTTGTCTCTTTAACTGAGGATTTAAACAAGGCTTCTGTTTTTAAAGTGTCCAGTGTGGAGGTAGGTAGTCTAACTTACAGGTTCGGGTTTAACTTCTGATGGGCCAGAGATGGGTTCCTTGGAGATCTGTGATTTCCAAAGACAAACCCAGAGGTCCTCAGAGGGTAGAAATTGATTTGACACACAAGAGGACGGTGGTTAAGTGTGCAGTTTATCATGAGCATATATGACAAACTGCCCACAAAACTGAACTATTCAATAGCTCGTGAGCATATTTGTGTACCAGCAGCCAGGTGTTTTCATATTGAGCCTCAGCATCTTTGTTGAAGTTTACAGTTATGTGATTTTAAAGTTACTAATGAACTTGTATCTAAAGACAGAAGGGAAGACGAAACTGGGCCTGAACTAGTAATCACGAACAGTGGTGTTGCACATAACCAGGGGCACACAAATTGAGTTGAAGGTCATAGCGAACAATGGCTTTTGTGACGCATTTGTCTTTAAAATGAGTTAAAGTAGTACAACGTCCTGCAGTGCTTTGTTTGTAAAACAACACCTTTTTCCTCATTGTTGCCCTTTTCAGCTATGAGGAAAATCTGGTGTGTTATAAATCTATCCAAAATCAGCATGTTTTTCTAACACAGGCCAAATCCACACCAGGTCTAAACAATAGGAGTCATAAATCATCACTGGAAGCAAACTGGGTATAGATTTTTGGAAAGTCAGCAGAAGATGCAGTAAAAGTGGAAGAGGTGTTTGCGAGCACACTCTTTAAAGTGGTACAGTGAACGTGGTCTACCCTTGTTTTAATAGTTTTGTGTATTTAGCGTGGTGGCGTTTCAACAAACAAAGCCCTTCCTTGTGCCTGCAAGGAACATCCAGTCTTGAAGCAATGTGCCTGCTCGCTGATAGCTGACTCTGATAAAGGAATCTCATTTAGTATAGAGTTTTTTCCAACCTACACATAGAGGTTAATTACTGACTTGGATGTATTGAAGCAATCATGATTAGATCTCTCTCACACCCAAAGCTTGGCCAAGTTTGGAGAAAGTTCACTCCATATTGCTTTGCTTATATGGCTAAATCAGAGGTGACATTGGTCATCTTAGAGCTCAGTGGCTGTATTGTTAAAGAGATTTGTTTGGAAAGGAGGTTCGGCATTTGCCTATCTTGCCAGTGCGTGCTCAAGTGCTGTGGCAAGCATGGCACTTTGCATTTTATACTGCTTCCACCGCTGCTGGCTGGCCCCTGCTTTATCAGACTAACACACATGCACACTCGAGGAAAAGCGGTCGAATTTGGGGGTTGTTGTGTGAATGTGAAATAAGTCATAATGTTCTTCTGTAGAGTACAGCTCAACACGCAAAGCCATTTCCATTTTTTGACAAGAACAGACTGTTCTGGAGGGTTTCTCGTGGGCCAAAAAAAAAAGAAAAAAAAGAACTTAAGTAGGACTGTTAGCAGCCCACATAGTGCACTGATAGGTTTCCACCAAAATGATCCTTTCAACAATTCACATTTCCGTACTGCACTAATCAAAACTTGTATGCTGGAAATGGATCAAATGTGTAATGTAAAAGTTGCTGAACTATTAGCTCACTCTGAAGTTCCTACAAGTCACCAGCTAGATTTAACTAAGCATTGGATATTTACTTCAGTCAGTATGTTTCAGCTGGCAACAGGTTATTTAAGCCTAACTAATGCAGTGGGAGCCTAACCGCGTCGGAAGACATACGATTGTGTAAAATGTGTTACTCTATTTCAGAAGGGTCAATTTATTGGCCGGCATCAAGCAAAAGAAAACACCTAAGGAGACTCATCAGGCTAATAAAACTGGGTTAACTCTGAAACACATTATTAAAACCTGGAAGGATAGTTTTGAACCGTCTTTGAAAAAGAAATATGGTTGATGGTGAGATCACTTAAATGTTTGAAATAAAACGAAAAATAAAAATCAACAATAGAACTCAGTAGACTCAAATTCTGAGCATTTCCATACACACACAAACTCCAGGGATTTGGACTAAATAGCTGTGAAACCTTAAGAGAACCACTTCTCAGTGAGACTAACTGGGAATAAAGGGGTCAGTTTCTTCCCAGTATGGTATGGACATATTCCAAGATAACAATGCAAGGTTTAGTTTGGCTCAGATTGCGAAAGAGTGGTTCAGGAAGCAAGCGAAATCCTTTTCACACATTAAGAGTCCACACCTTAATCCCACTGAGAATCTTTGGGATGTGCTGGAGAAGCCTGCACGATGGTCCCACCACTAACACAAGAGCTTAGAGATAACACAGTGCAACTCTGGATGGAAATAAATGCTGTGACATTGCAGCAGCTTACAGAAAAAAAATATGCCATGGCGAACGCACGTCACCAACAAACCTAAATGTGTGACTTTTTCAGCTCTTAGTTTTGATGCCATGTTGGCGCGCACCAAATTGCAACCAGAGAAAGTTAGCAACTAGCCAGTCTCTGCAGAGCACAATATGTTTGCTAATTAGGCATGACTAATTTAGCTTTGTGCCAACGACAAGGGCAGTTTGCACCTCTTTAACTGGATCATCAATGTTGACGAGATATACCGGTTTTGGAGGGAAGGCGCTTGTTTACTCACAAGCAGATATTCCAACAACAGCACCATATATGGCATGTTGCCGGCATAGCATTCAAAATAAGCAAATACTGTTTTCAGATAGTGCTGAAATACTTATCGCTTTAACATCTTATTTAAATTTTTTGAGTGTGTTATTGTTGTTCACAGTGTTATATTTTTCCAGATGTGTTTGTCCTTAATAAGTCGGTGTTTTGTTTACAGCGTGTATTTGGTGTGAAATCCCTTTGCCAAAAAAACACATGGGTGTGGTCATAGGTAACGCCTCATCTCAATCACAAAGCCACAGTTGCAGCGCTGCTCTGACACAAGTTGCTTCTTTGGCTTCTCCCAAAAGTGGACAGCCGCTGTCCGTCTGAGTCGGGGGCTTTAGGACGGTGATCCAACCTAATGAGGCCTTTCACCGAACAAACAGACCACTCGAGTGCATTTAAAATTTCATCTACTGTGCTTTCTGTTGTGGCTGTGGTTTTAGAGTGAACCTTTTTATTATTGTGGCCATCGCTAGAAGTCTGAGCCGGACGATTTGCTCTAGCGTGCCCGCTGTCACCAGCCATGGCGGAAAACAGACTGGACTTGAGTGTAGAAACAATCAATGACCTGATTCACAGGAATCGGGGCATTGTTAAGCTGCTATTTCCTGTCAGCTTTACTACCAATTATTGTTTTTTCCTTAGTGTTCTGTGTCTTAAGTAGTTATTCAAATTCCTCTTATTGCGTATTAATTCCCTTCTCTGAATAATTCTGAATTAATTATCTTTACTCCCTCTGCTTTTTCATTTCAGTGTCCTCTAACTCAGAGATGAGGCCGAAACAAACCTTTGTTTCACAGTCTCGGCTCGCTAATGCACACACCAGTACGTTCCAGATAATTCATTCATAAGCAGACAACACTGGCCGACTGTAAGCTAATTCACTTGTCCAGAAAGTGCCTTGGTGGAAGATGTAGGTCACTGTACTCAGCTGTACAGTGTTTCCCGTTGCGAGTGGCCCACAGTAGCAGAACTGTGTGCCCTCTCCCATCCCACAGGGGGCTATTGTTGTCCCCCGGCACCACACTTCAAGGTGTTGATCCCCTAGCTGGCAATACATGAGCTGTTGGCTGGGTGACCCCTGCATGAGAGATGCAACAGGCATCACTACAAGCCAACAGGCAAAGAAAAAAAAAAAAAAAAAGCACAAACACTGATGTGCATAGGCAAACGTGTAGGAGGAAAAAACATTTCTAGGTTCCCTTTTTATATCTCACTTCCTCTGTTTTCTGCTGCTGTTGTCATGCAGTGAGATTCAGACTGTAGTGAAATGGTTAGAGGCTTTACAGAAAACTGTAAAAAGCATCCATTTTAACCGCCAAGTCAAACACTTGCTTGTTCAGATTGACTTTACCTTAAAAAAATCCTTGTGAAACAGAATGAAAGGCAGTTTCACCTCCATGCTTTCAAGAATAAAAGGCTGAGAGGCTCGTTCTGTTATGGGATTGTGCTGTGATAATACTTGTTGCCTTAATACAGGAAGAGGTCAATGCTGTGACCTTCACAGATGTCTAAACTTGTCCCTGTAGTTTTCTCACCATTGCAAGTTTTGCTTGCAAAATTTTACATTTCATTTGAGGAGTTATTTCAGTGAAAAGCTGCTTGTGGGAGTTACATCCAGTTGCTTCCTGGTTAGACCTGCAGAAGTTGGAGCTTTTACACATTAGCAGCAGAGTTCCCAATAAAAAAAATCCAAAAAAAAAATCCAGGTAAATGCATCTATATATATTTAAGAAGTATTTAAAGTTAGATATTGGACGTCAGAAGCACTCCCCTCTGATTTCAGGGACTTTCCCATGGTGGAAGGCATGTGATGTGGTGGTGGCCTGGGCACGAGGGGGCAAAGAGCGGTGTGGATTTCTTTGGTATGCTGCCCTCTCGCAAGTCTGCCTCCACCGACATTCATGCTCTGACCTGTCCTCATAGCAAAAAATGATTGACAGTTAGAAACCAAGCGTAACGGGTAGATTTAGATGCAAATCTGGAAAAACATATGGGTGCCCGCTTGAGCACTTTTCAGCTTTTATTTCTACCATCTCTTGCTTCCTGTTTTCTCCACCTTATTACCCCAGTCAGCCATAACATCACCTACAGGCGCCTCATGACGTGTAGGCCCTCACTCTTGCCGCGTGTCGCATGGATGGATTGTAAAATAGGAAATTCGGAGGCCCGGTCAATACCGTGGGTTTATCCTTTGCAGTTTTTGCACTTTGGCAGATATATTGTCATGCTGGTAGAAGCCGCTGTCGGGGAGTGTGCTTGTAACAAAGTTATGCTGGATGAGGACTGAAGGTTTCCAGCAGAATGTTGCATTGTGACAAGTTGATCTTTGTTGTACACTCGAGCTGTCCGCGGCTCTTGTGTCCTGACTGATATTTAAGTAGGTCAGGCTAAAGTTGTTGTCTTTGTTAGTTTCTAGCGGTCGGCTAATTTTGTATAATGTGGAAGAGCGCCGTCATAAAAATAAATATACAAAAGAAAAGTTTTATCCACCTCTGAAGCACACTTTTGGTCTATGGAGGATTTTAGCATCTTTCAGGGTTTTTCCTCCACTCTCACCGCTCTTGTCAGCATTGTTTTATTATGAAAGCTAGAAATCAAGCTTCTCCCACAACTCGAATAATAAAAAGAATGAGTTCAAGCAAGCAGTTGAACTATGTTTTTTCCCCTTGGTTGTGTCGTGCTAAGCTGGCTGCTAATCTGTCTTGGCCTTACAAACGGCAGCATGTCCGGACTAACAGGTGACTTCTCTGGAGCCCATTTGGATTTCCTTTGATACGGTCCGCGATGGCTCCAGTTCGTATTACACATCAAAGAGCTTGGTAAGAACTAAATCACTTACATGTGGTGGCTTGTTCTGGATCTACAGTACCAAATGGGTCAGTGGTTAGCTAGGGTGTAGGCCTTCAGTCAGTGTATTATTTGGCATGAGACTGTTGCCTCTCTCTTTTGTTCTGAGAGGCGTGCAGTTTGTGTGAAACAAAACTGACAAGCTGAGGCATGTGAGCAACAAGTAGTAAGTGGTTATGCTGGTGTAAAGCAAAACACGTGGCTAGCCTCCTTAATGTGATGTCCAAGGTAGCCTTTTAGCCTTATAATTGCTAATGGCCAATGTTTTTGTTCTGCTGCTGGCTGTAATGCTCTGCTACATGTGTTATAGACTGAAGAAACTGAAGAATCGGCTTGACAAACCAACTGAAGAAACCATGAAAGTTACTTTAAATTATTCCAAAGTTTCTCTTTCTGCTTGAGATCAGTCTTTCCCCCACAGAACTCAAGGCATACAGTTTATATCTGTGACAGGCCAGTATTGCACGACGACTGGCTCTGTTTAGAAATATATGTCTGCAGGTTAGAAATGCATCATGTAAAGCAGCGTCAGCTTTGATGACTGTGGCTGGCGTTTATCTGATGTGTTCAGTCAAGTCTGAGGTCCTTGTATCTTTGACCCAGTGATTATATTATAGTATGATTGCTTATTCAGAGATTGGTGAGAGAGTTCAACTCATCTTCAGAGAAAGGAGTACTCCTCTCTTTTCCTGGAACAAGTGGGGTAAAAACAACAACAACTGTCAGTAATCTGCAGAAATGTTATCAGCTCAGAATTTGATAATCGGTACCTCCCCAGTAAATGTCAGATAACACGAAAAGAAATCAACTAGATAAACTCATTTTCACATACACCCAGTCCAGCTATGTGACTCAGTACTGGACCAGATACTGGAGCAGTATTCTATGGTGAATCTAGACTTTAAGTTTTGTCCGTGTGTCACATCACATGCAAAAACTCCGGCTCTTTATCCAAACTGGGAAGGTGTGCTGAATTACTCTGCTGCTGTCTGCAGTGTGTCACTTATTGTTGATGTCCGAACTCGCATCTGGATTTAGAAATGCTGAAGAAAGAAAAAAAAGAAAAAGAAAAAAAAGGAAAACAATCAGAGTCCTGTCAGACAGGAAGGCAGACGACATACACAGGATGCTGGCCGAGAGCCAAACCTGATGTCTGCTGTCAGATACAAATCTTCCAGCTGAGACATGCTGCGGTGACAGAAGAGCCCCACAGCATTAATCTGCCGCTTTTCAGAGTGAAACTAAAAGCGTGAGTGTCATTGGGCATCGTGTGTGCAAACCCTGCGGGGTTTTATCGAAACAAACCAGCGTCTAAGGTGGCTGTAAAACATTTGAACAGGATGTTCTCAGTGTTCCTTTTATTCACATAAACATCATGTAAAATCTGTCTCATCCGAGTGTGTGCAGAGGCCAAAGCTAAGTTGGAATTACGCTGTGGGAATGTGAGCTCCGTCGAGATGAGGGCGAGTATTGCAGAGTGTTGAACTGCTATATGTTACATGCTCTTACAATGTTGCCACACCTTTACTGAGCTCATCTAGACACAAGATTTACATTTATTTATTGAGCAGAGTATGTCTGTGAACGTTCTCATTCAGTTTTGTCTTTGGGATGAACCAGTTTTTGTCTGACAAACGCAACAACATTGTCATCCCCTATGTAGCCGGTTTATCAGAAAAACTCAGGAGAGTCTTCTCCAAGCACGACATCCCAGTGTACTTCAGACCCAGCCACACACTCAGACAAAAACTGGTTCATCCCAAAGACTAAACTCCTAAACACAAACTTAACAATGTAGTGTATGCTGTACAGTGTAGCGAGGAATGCTCAGACCTCTACATTGGAGAGACCAAACAGCCACTTCATAAACGCATGGCACAGCATAGAAGAGCCACCTCGACGGGACAAGACTCAGCT
>VVHJ01028169.1:0-11062 GCA_015107715.1 Tylochromis polylepis
GAAGTGAGAGCACATGGGAAGCACAGCTGACATGAATAACCATAAGGAGACAGGGGAAGAGCAAACACAACATGAGGTACACTGACGGGAGACTATCAAAGTAAAACAGGAAATGCACAGAGGCGCAGACTGGAGGGAGAGAGGGAAAATGGAGGAGCACGAGCTGGGGAACACCGATAAACATAACAGAATAAAACACGACGGGAAACACGGCATAAGACCTCACACCACAATATAAACACAGACACACAGAGGGAGACACAGAGGGCAAGGACACAGGGGGAAATCTAATAACTAAATCTAAACCGAATAACCTAGGAACCATAGAATAAAGCAAGTGGGCTTAAACACAATACAGAATGACAAAAAACACACGAAAACTCAAAACACTGGGTCACAGACCCAGGACCATGACAGAAAGGGTGCTTTCCATATTTTTTCACAGAATGTACTTTTTAAATTATAAACATATGTAATTTAAGAAAACAGATCTTCATACAGTTACATGATACTGAAATCAGTGGTATTAATTTTTAAATGACTGATTAAAAGATTTGTTTCTATATTTATTAGCAATATCGCAAAACTTTTTTTTTTTATTAAAAACTTTGTAAATCATTCAAAACCCACTGTCACATTTAAAAAGTATAACCAATTAATCTTAACATTTTTCAGATAATTTATGATAATAGTGCAGATTACTGAAAGTGCATCTGATTGGGACTGCACTTCAGCACTAATATAATTATTCACAATAAAGACATGACTGATTAGCAATGTAATAGGTTATGTTACCAGAATTTTAATTTCAGAGCCTTTTTGGTCAGTTGTCTCTCATTATTATGTTATTATTATTTTTTAGCATAAGCAGGTAGTGTCTCTCCTCTATGTGAGGGGGATCTGTCTATTGATAGCCATAGGTTAAGCAGTTGTCTGACCAAAGAATTATATGCGTTACAGTAAAATTTCATACTTTCTATTAATACTATTATTATTGAACCTCAAATTATAAATAATTAGATAGCCAAAGTCTATTTGGTGGCAATTTCGAACTCAAAACCTGTCTCACTAAAGCTGTATGCTATTGTGGAAGACTTACAGTGTCAATTAGGACAATCTGTGGATTTATTTTTGGTTCATGGAAAGGCGAATGCATGTTCTGATTGAACATGAAGGCATCATGCAAGAGCCTTGCCCTTTCGATATCTTCAGCCTTACCATGCTGGCAGAGGAGGTGATTATTTTTCATGACTTCAGAGATGTGCCCATGTGTTTTGCTATGCTAATGGACACCATCCACTGGCTGTATCTGGAGTATACTCACAAAATAAATTACTCATTTGAATTCCTGCCGAGGGTCATCATGAAGATAAAAAAGCCGGCCACTTTTAAAGCTAGGCTACAAACTGCTGATGAAAGCATATCTCAAGACTTAAGTGGGAGGAAACTGCTGTGTTCAACATTGCATCTCCGGGGATTGTAATGTATGGACCAAGTGCTGTAAAACAAGCAGAGGTGAAAAACAACGTAGACTTGCTCTTAAGGCAAGCTTGAATGCTTGCACAGCTGAAGACAATTTTGCTGAAGCTGACACCACTCTCAGCTGATCGCATAACAAAACCCAGTTACAGCTGCCAAAGTTCAAGGCGTACCTCCTTGTATTTGCCATAAGAACACAACAGTTAATAGCTTATGAAAATTACTTACTTAGTAAAGTCTTACTGAGAAAATTTTAAAAAAATCTAAAATTAGTCTGCTTTATTCAGCACTGCACTTGCAGTGCGTACACACTTACTGTGTGTAGGCAACATACTTTTAGGGGAAAAAAAAGGGCAGGTGGTCAAGAATCACATTACATCAGTTCATTTTTACTTGGAGGGAAAAAAATGTAAATGTTATATTGCTGAACTTTCAAGGCAGAACAATTAAAGATGTATATATTGTCCTGTTGTGCCCGATTGCTGACCTCATTAAGTGACTTAATAGGTGCTCTTTTTCAACTTTGCAAAATAGAGCACCTATTAGAAAATGCAATAGAAGCTTGTTAATGTTGCTGGTAGAAAGTGTTTGGGTAACAGTCAGTGAGTGAGTATTATTGAAAATATTTAAAGGTCAGAAAGTTACATGAATAAAAACCAGTGTACTTTAATAAAATTGATGTCTAATTAGTTTAATTTGTATCTAGGCCATAGTATTGGCCCAAAAAAATCAAAGAAATTCAACAACAACACACAAAGAACTAATCAGGTAACTACAAATGTCACAGTGTGCTATATTTACATTTTGGTCATAATTAAAATGATTTTGATAGAGTTTCTCATAATAATAAAAATAAGATAATGTGCAGCAGACACATGGGGCAGAAGTGGCAGTGCTTTGGAATTTGCCTGAAAAAAAAAAAGAACAAAAAAAAGAAATTTAAAAACCACACTTGAAGCTGTCAATCAAAAAGGTTATCTTTAGCCAACTGCACTGAAAGAGATTCAGCTGCTTCTTTGGTTTCCACCACCAAACTTTCAAAAGTCAGATCATTGATCTGACTTCCAACCAGAAGTCAATTGCAAGACCATGTATTCCCTCCAGCATTCACCGAGCAGAAGCTCTCACACACATGGTTGTTGCTTTGTGAGTGGCTGTTTATACTACACATACGGCTAGGGTGTTAGAGTGGTTGGAATATGTAAAATTTACTTACAGCAGCAAAGGAAAGCTGGCAATAACACAGACACACAGTGTGCATTAATAGGCTTATCAATATCACTGCCTGTCATTCAGGCACTAGTTCTGACTATACTGTTATGTATTCCATTAAATTAATACATCATATAGAATTCCCATGGCATGAGTAAACTACATGAGAAAAATATAAAATTTGTGAGCAGGCCCCTTACTTTTTTCATTTACATTTGTAAAGGTCAACAAGTAGGCTGCAGGGCTTATGTGCCTTGTTTTATTTTTATATTGAGGCTTATAGAAGAATAAAGTTGCTCCAAGCTGGAGGGGAAGAAAAACAAGCAAGCACTTTAAGTTGCTCCTAAGAATCTATATTTGTTATTGATGCTTGTCAGACAAAGATACAGAGAGTAGAAACGCTGGATTTGCTTCCTGGTGTGAAATGTAATGCATACATGGAAGTGCCTTAAACCTGCAGTATTTTTAATGACAAGCAAAGGAAAATGGGCCTGGGCCCCTGACGTCTTTAAACACTTTTCTGATTAGTTTCTGGCTTCTCAGTCACTCATGTTCGGTCTAGCTGTAAAATACATTATATCCTCTTTGTTAACTGTGAGCATTCTAAGTGTCATACAATAAATGAGGATTATTTGTTCCATGCTCATTGGCAAACAACTTGCCAATGAGTGAATGTCAATCATTAGTGAATGTCAATGCTCTTTGAGTCAGATCCAACACTTGCTTGTCACAGTCCTGTTTCAAAACATCAAGAGGGCGACAAAACATTAATCACGACTTCAAAAACAAGTGGTCATGCCAGCGTTGTCCTCTCCATCGTTTATTCTGTGTATGGACAGAGCCAAAAACGCTTCACCACTCCACCCAGAGTCAATCACCATTATATTATAAATTGTTATAATCATTATAAATTCAGTTAAATGTACTTATATTTATATAGTGCAAATCAAAACAACAGCTGTCTGGAAGCATTTTTATTGTAAATTAAAGACCATAAAATAATGCATAGTATCGCAAAATAAATATCAATATCAATTTAAATTAATTGTTGACTTAACTGACATGGCATTTACTAAAATAGGGAATCTTTAGATTGCAATGCACATAATTAAAAGTGGAATTCTGAATCTATGGCAGGCATTTAGAGCATGCTGGTGGTGCCAGAAGATAATGATTCTGAGAAAAGATAAAGTGATTTAGTATGAGATACATGTAACATAATATATAATATCATTAAATGAAAAGCTTTCACATCATAGAATTTCTCATTCAGCTTCTAAAAGTCCTTCTTGGGTATAGTACTGTATTTATCATTAAATCTTTACCATTTACTTTTCAGTTGATCACAGGTCAAAGACAGAACACTCAGTTTCATTAGAGTCTTGCATATGCACAAATATACTGTTTTCAGTATCACCACGAAGGCTACACTACATATATGGAAGATACAATTAAATACACACACCACACTACACATATATCAGCCTTAAAGAGGCACAAGCGATGAGTATTACTGGAAAAGATTTTCGGTCAGGTTCAAACATGAACACATTTTTTCCTTTTTAAGTGGTCCAGTTGTCCACACGTCCAGAATAGAAAGGCAATTTCCAAAGCAGCTCAGCAGATTACTCAGCTCTTCTACAGGTTTTTCTTTGTCGTTCTAGAAGACGCACAATGGTTTTTCAAAGGCAGGCAGGTCTCGTAGGGCAAGGCAGGTTAGCTTGACGAAAGATAAAAAAATAGCTGCATTCTTGATGGCCTGACCAACTCTAACACATACCTTAGTTCAACAATCTGTCAAATCCTGCATCGGGGAAAGCTGCTATTCCTGCAACAGTAGGCGTCTAGTTTAAACTAGGAAACGAATAAACTAAATAAACCCCCAGTACGACAATCCTGCTCATTACTTTGTACACCATATTGATGTTGTAATGATATTATCAAGCAAATTAATAAGCATAACTGTGGCAATGAGAGTATGCATTTGTTTGTTAATTAGATATTAATATTTATTACTTTAGCTAAATAATTATTCTTTCTGTAATCATTTAAGCCCTTATATCTACTGTGTGATGAATAGCAATTTGCAAACAGAGGATAAACATGTGGATAACACTGAAAAGCTTGGGGATATATCTCCTTAATCTGCCATTGCAAATCATTGAGAACATTAATAATTACATTGTGTTGTCAACCATACTTACTCTGTCCTGTTTAATGTGATGGGTGAAGCATTACACTGCCTTGGCAGAATGAATAATTCATGTTTTATCGGCACACATCCCCTAAATGCTTATTACCATTACTTGACACTAATAAATGTACATTAGGATTGGGGATGATGGCTTGAATCACAAAATGAAGGTAGATCGTGGGAAAAATTTTGACACCTAAGTGATGGTATGGCTGCAAAGTGCTAGAATAAATTTATGTGCAAGAAAACAGTTTAATTGGTAATGTTTCAAAAACACTGTCTGATCAGGCCAGATACCAAATGTTTTGGCAGGAGGTCAGAATTAAAGACATTTATTATATTATTTTGTCTTTATATCACCTATAATTTTAAGATTCTTTTTATTTTTTTATGTCGATTACATGGCACAATACCATGAAACACTGAACCAGATGCTGCTGATTGACTCACTCATTGGGAGAAACTGCTTCTAGTGATTCCTTTTGCACAAGTGGCAACGAATGTATTCCATCTTTTGAGAGGGAGGTGAGTTGCATTATTGAGCACTGGGATTATCTTTGTTTATGGCGTTGCTACCCTTAATCTCCCTTTATCCAGAATCCCCACCCTGAGTATGACAGATTCATTAATAATTTGGTTAATTTGCGTTAAGACGTGTGTGCACAAAGCTTCTCGATTTGCTCCGACGCCCTTTACTTTCCTCTCAGCAGTGAAAGCAACTAGGAACACTCCTCACTCATCTGCGGTTTTCCCATGCATACCAATAGGGCTGAATCGATGGCATCTTTTAATTGAAAATAGATGGAGCCGTTTATATGCAGCCTGATCTGCTGAACCTTTAGCCCCGTTCCTCTTGTGGGCCGTGATTGCAGATAGATGCTCTACTTAAAATGTTTGTGCGTGTTGGTTTGAGGTATAAATCTGCCAGGCGCATTTCTGAGAGTAAGGAGTGTTAATGCTATGAGAAGCGCGGGCCTTAATGTCATTAGTCAAAGATGGAATGTTTAATCATCCCTCTGCTCGTTTATCGATTTGTCATTAGTCCACAAGAGTTTAAAGAAAACCTTGAATAGAATCCAGAGCGCCAGCCGACGGCATCTCTTAATCACCGATGAACGACCTTGGACTTGTTTAGTTGTATCACAGCACCACATCACATATTACAGATAGCGCCCCTCTGCACTTCCCCAGGACCATGCATCATTGAGAACTGCCCAGAAGACTCTGTTCATTGTGCTCCTGAAAGCACACAAGGGATTCATGAGGGCACATAAAAAAAAGGTGAGAAAATTACGAGCTCCCAAGTGCACCACTGCTGTGTGACAACCTTTGTTTTTTTCTATCGAGCGAAGTAAACCTCAGTGGCTCTGTAAACACAGAGCTGGGAAATCAACATTGTCAGTTTAAGAACTCGTACCACAAAGAAACTGTTGGTGATTTGTTTTAATAATCTTATGGTAACATATGAAATCTCTGTCTTTCTGACAGTGCACAAACACCTCTTATGCAATCCAGTGTTGAGCAAACAAATTTGGCACAGAGGTACATTTTAGGCCCGATTTAGACCTTTTGTGAAGCCTGTTGATGTAAGCTAACATATATGTCCTTTTTCCACTTATTTATCCATACCCTGACGTCCATTCCAGTAGTTTCAGCAATCTCCTTCCAGGAATTTGCTGACATTTATATTGGTTATCATTTTTTATATTGAGGCAATGGTTCTCGCAATGATAAAATCAAAAACTGTGGCCAAAAGAGAGCTGGAGATGGACAGGCGGAATCGACGGTACTGAAAAGGCCAATCAAAATAGCTGCAGGCTGGGTTGATCTGAGGTGAAGTTAATTTTCTAAGGACGTGCACATCAGGTTACATGTAGAGTTTCAGAGGGTTTTGCAGTTACAACTTAGCTACGGCGTATATTTCCAATTGAAGTGCAAGTCTCCAGTTAGACCCCTGAAAGTTCTTAATATTAGATATTATTATGTCATTATTATTATTATTATGTGCCTAGTAACTAAAGTGACCCATTTTTAAAAAATATTTTTTAGTACACGCCCATGCTACAGTATTGTTTGCAAGCAATGTGATGATGTCATAATATAGTGTGCATTATTTCAGTTTTGTTTATAGAATTTTGATGACAATTTCTTGAAATTTATAAAACAGACAATGCAAGGCTTAGGGTACGCAAACGCTAGAATGGGTCATTTTAGCCTGTTGGTAGATTGTTGCTAGGCAACATGATGATATCATAATATCTGATGTAGGTAAGAATATTCAATGTTAACATTAAAAGCAATTTGCAATGTGTGCCAATTCTGGCCTACGGGCCTTGTGTCTGACAATGCTGCATTAGAAGGTGTTACAGGCCCTACCAGGGCCTCCTGTGAATTTGACCTTGTGTGGGTGTGTCCTGCCATCGCTCCTGCCTTAAGTGCCACCCCCTTTTTTTTTTTTTAACAGCTGACTCTAATCAGCAAATTAGAGTACTTACTCCAGAGAAAGGTGAGCCCGAGAGTCACTGAGTCTTGTTGGTTTTGCAGTTGCTGAGCTCTGTGTGTGTGTGTCTGTGTTGGCTGTTTACTCCTGCTCTGCGGAGAGGAGTGTTTTGGTGACCTACCCTTTTTTGACTTACTTTTCAGTTTAGTCACCAATTTGTGGGTTTTGTTGTTTCCTTTCTTTAAAAACAGCTTGTCTGTCTCTTTAAATTAGTAATGCAAATATTCATAAAAATCTTTAATTTAACAATTTTGCCTTTGTGTCTCCTTTTTCCAACCCGGACACTCTTTGTTACTTTTACCATATCTCCTGGACCTTTTTAGGGGAACGTAACAGAGGGTCATCTAGAAAACCGGAGCCTGGAATGTCTGTAAGAAACCAGCTGGAAGCTTCAAAGTGATATATGATGAGCGAATAACTTCCAGCGTGTACACAGCTCAAGTTGTGCATGTGTGGAATTTATTTTTTCTTTTCTCAGCTCTTGATTGTGTAGCTGGAGTTCATACACAAACAAAGTTTTAGTGCATTATATAATAAGAGTTATGCACCAATAACACAAGCACTGTATCATCTTCATTTCATGACAATAACACCTCATTTAAATGCAGAAAACTTATAATATCATGATATATAATATAATATGTTGTCATCACATTGCCTGGCAATCACCTAACTTTAGGCTAAAATGAACAAACAACACTATAGCATGACAAACATGTATTAGTCTTTTAAAGTGAGACACTAGTCTGACATTTAGAATAGCTTGTAACTCGAGGAAACAGAGAAAAGTAACGCGTGTATTTAAAAAAACAAAACAAAACAAAAAAAACGAGGATATATAAACTCCACACAGATGGTCCCCAGTCGCCTCATGCTGGGTTCAAGTGCAGGACCTGTGCTTAGAGGCCATGATGCCATCCTGTTTGACATACGGCTCAGTGAAAGACCAAAAGCTGCGTATTTGTCCTACAGCCATCTGTTCTTAAGAGCTCATAATCACTCCCAAATATCTAGGTATTACATACCACATTTTCAGAGAGATCTGAATCAGAAAGAAAAATACTTCAATAAATGCACTTATTAATGTATCATTGATTACATAAAAATGTTGGCTTTAGATTTCCTTAGAAAAGATCTGCTGGAAAATGTTTTCCCCTTATTAGCATTCTGAACTGTTTGAATGAGCTTTAATCAAAACTAGGCCTGCAGCTAATAATTATTTAAGGTTATTAATTTAGCTGCTCATTATTTTGATATTTCATACGATATTTTGTGCAACACATGCTTCAGAACCCTACCTACATAGCAATAAATGATTGACCCAAATTTTCAATTTCCTTTGGGCCTTGACTAATGACGGTAGCTCAGGGTGAGTGTTGCTACTTCAACTCTGCCACAGGTCCACCTTATAACCGATATGTCAGGTGTGATGTAGTGTTTGGGCCACATTTTTTGCACACATCATTTCCCACTGCTGTAACCTAGCCAAAAGTAGCACAGATTAGGCCTGAATATGTTTGGCAAAGACATTAGGCATACGGCAAAACAAAGGTTAGGAAAAAGGATATGATCACTAAATAACCAAAGAATAATATCTCTTCTTCTTCTCTAGTTACAGATTCAGAGGATTCGGGCTAATTGGTCAACACAAAAAGCACAACAGTCCAGGACACCACCATCATTGACTATAAACTCAACTAAAGAGAATGATCACCTTTTCAGCTTTTTTTCAACTAAAATATAGAAGAGGAGTTGTTTCGGTGATCCTCATTACACTCTGGCAATGCTGACCTGGATCTGGTTTCCCGTAAGTACGTAGGTGCATCTACATGAGATCACTTTGATCTCAGTGGCGGTAACACTTTTTTGCAAATATTACACCTACCCTGTACACACAAAAATCATACAATATAAAAGGTCTCCTATATGAGATGCCAGGTTGTCTGCATGACAGCATCAATTCTAACAGACCTCTCCCCAGATGAGTATATTTGCTTTGATTTGTGCTAGCAGTATGAATCGTATTATGACACATTTGGTTTAGGATTTTTCTGCCCCTGCATTAAAGCCATATGATTGGTTCCTACTGATGTGACCATCTATTTTGAGAGAACACTAATAAGTTTGTTGCTTAGAATTGGTTTAGTGGCCACCAGCTTGGCTACACAGCTATCAGAGGGATGGACTGAAGGCCTAGGTGTAGCCAGAGAAATTGATCTCAGCTTTCCAGATATGTGATACAACACAGTTAATTTATGTTACAAGGTTTAGGGGCAATCACTTTTTCACACAGGGGCATGTAAGTTTGGATTTTTTCTTCCCCTTAAGAAAAAACACCTTCATTTAGAAACTGCATTTAGTGTTTACATGTGTTATCTTTGTCTAGTATTTAAATTTGTTTGATGATCTGAAACATGTAAGTGTGAAAAACATACAAAAACAAATAGAAAATCATGAAGGGGCAAACACTGAATAATTAAGGAGGAAGTGGTCAGGGTCTTGGAAGTGTTCACCAGAAACAGTCATGATTAGCATGGTTAAGCTAGCTGCTATTTTATGAATAACATGCTCAATTTAAAACACTACTCTCTTGACAATCATACACAGAATGTTATTTAGTGAAAAAACTAAATATTGTTCACAAAGATGGGTTCGAAGATGGGGAAATGAAGGGTGCAGGAACAACAAAGGAGGGAAATAAAATTTGGATTGCTATACCTAAAGTAAAACAGTCACTGATTAACCACAAAAGAGGAGGAAAATATCATTGTCAGTAGATGAAATAAAGACACAGAGCGGTAGCACTCCTATAATGTGGACATAGGAGGCCAGAGGACATAACAATGTCTGTTTTTCTTAACATTAAAAAATCCTTACAAATTTTCTCTTTATCCACACATAGTGTGATAGTACACTAAAAGCAAAGACAAATTAAATCCATAAAGTGAGAACTGCAACAATAAGCCCTTGCAGGTTTCAGAGTCAGCTGTCTAAGATACTGCAACACAGCATGTATCCCTGTCACTGCAGTGCAGAGCAGTAATTACTGTGTTTGACATTTTGTATTTCGCCGTGACTTCTGAAAGTTCCATTAATGTTTAATGGGAAATTTAGCACAGTGTTAAATACCATCACATCACAGTCTGTCTGAGTTTCACTGATTTTGTAACTGACGCGTCTTTGGTTAAACTCAAAACTCCAGCAAAAAATATACAATACAGAACATATTTATACACTAAGGAGCTTGGAAAGAAAAGCGTCTTGACTTCTTTAAGTTCCTTGAAGACGTTTCACCTCTCATCCGAGAAGCTTCTTCAGTTCTAAGAGCAAATGGTGGAGAGTCCCAGATTTAAAGCCTTATGGGAGTGTCCCCCAAGAGGGTCATAGACCCCCTGTGGATCCTCTGCATCTAAAGGACAAAGGTCACTCTTTCGAAGACGCCAATGTTCACATTTTGGACAGAGAAGACAGATGGTTTGAACGAGGAGTAAAAGAAGCCATCTATGTCCACTGTGAAGGACTCGGTACACACAGGAATGAACTCAAAAAGACAGCTTTATTTTGCTGTAACACACTAGAATACTACAAAACAAAACCTAAACTGGAAAACTTGAAACTAAGACTTGGGAACAGGAAACTAGGAGTTACAAGGGAAACCACACAGCTACGGGGGTACG
>VVHJ01028171.1:0-17935 GCA_015107715.1 Tylochromis polylepis
GTGCAGTGAATAGTAGGGCTGTGCGATGTGACCAAAATCTCACATCCCGATATGAGACGTTTCTCATCCCGATAACGATGTGGATCACAAAATCGTGCATTTTTTGTCAGTTCTGTGAGTCTTGGGCAGCTCGACCTGTGTGACGTGTTTTTGGCTGGGCGTCGTGTACCTGGAGTCGAGCGTGTGTGAAATTATATATTTATAGATATAAGTTGTAACGGCCGCCGTTTTCTTTGTATTTACTCCACGGCGCGCTGCGGGGAAAAGCCCGTTCTATCGTTTGAGTCTAAGGGTGATTTTGAGCACCCGACGGCTCTTTTTTGCTTCTCATCCGTAAACTCTCTCCATGCTCTGTCACGCGATTCTTGCGTAGGCGGTAGAAGAGGAAAAAAATATTGCCGTAAACAGCGTATTTTGTGACGCCACGAAACAAACGGTGGCGTATAATATGAAAGGATAGACGTTTTCATATCGTCGTCCGATATGTTTCGTCATATCACACAGCCCTAGTGAATAGCACTGTTTCCTCACAGCAACTCGTCCTGAGTTTGATGGAATTGCACGTTCTCCCCGTGTGTGCGTGGGCTCTCTCCGGGTACTCCGGCTTCCTCCCACAGACGTGCAGTTAGTGGGGTTAAGTTGGTTGATAATTCTAAATTGCCCTTAGGTGTGAATGTGAGTGCGACTGGTTTTCTGTCTGTGTGTGTTAGCCCTGCCACAGACACCGTGGACAGGTCGACAGACTGGCAACCTGTCCACGGTGTACCCTGACCGAAGCCCAGACCCCCCCAACAGGGATAAGCAAATAAGAGAATGGATGGATGGCTAAAGAACCAAAGGTGACGTTAAAATGTACTGCTTGTTGTAACATCAGAGGTGATGAGCCACACTCATAACACTCTGAGTGTGTTTAAGATGGGTGTAATTGAAAGTACCTGTAATTAATTTAGTGCTGAGCTAATCTGCTTCTGGCACTCTTTGACAAACTGGATTGTGATCATGTGTCCCATTATACAGGGCTACACCTCATTCTGGAATGACTGCATTTCATCAGGGCTGCGAGGGTGCATGCTGATTGAGCTGGCCCTGCGAGGACGCCTTCAGCTGGAGGCCTGTGGCATGAGGAGGAAAGGTCTGCTGGCCAGGAAGGTAGAACACGTTTAAGCTTTCACTATGTACAAAATCTGTTTTCCACTTTGACCTCATCACCCTGCTGGTGTATAGTTATGGTCATCGCTTTAAATTATAATTGTTTGGCATGGCATGTGGCGAAGGCCTGCACAGGAACTGTCGTCTTGAACAGACTCGTAATGACAACTGTTAATGCCCAAGCATGAACGCACTCTGCATTCTCTGCTCTAATGTTGTTATAGTTTTGTATTTTCTAATTGGTTTTTATTTTTATTTCATGTAGGATTTTTTTTGTTTTTAATTCAGTTTAATTTCATGGAGTTTCTAGAGTTCATTTTCTTATTTCAGTTTAGTTTTTATTAGTTATTAGTCTTTTTAACTGTTATGTGTAGCAGGCATATGTCAGAGGCAGGTTTCAGGCAAATAAGTACAGGTATTATAATAAAACACAACTTTTTCAAAGTAGTTGACGCCTGCGTTATAGACACCCGGAGTAATGTGCTGGCAAATACTAAAACTGAGCATATTTCCTCTGTATTTTTGTTTTATTTGAGTTTGTTTTTCAAGACCTCAAAATCCTTTTAGCTTTATTTAGAGATGTTTCTGGTGACTCATTTCTTAAAAATGTCAAAAACTAATAACAAAAGCGTTTTATACCATCAGTCACATTATGATCAATAATGAATCATACCACTGAGCTCAACACTTTATCAACCTTATCCACATTACACGTTATACTCCAGACAGACAACGAAGACGAAAAACACTTAAAGCTGTAAAATGTGACATGAAAACGTGCTACTGCGAAAGATGTTCACGAATTACTAAAATACGACAACTGACAAGCAGCTGAATAAAAGCTCAAATCTAAAATAACAAAACAAAAAATCATGCAGCCACTTTCTTCTGCTTGTCTGAAGTCATATCGCGGGGGCAGCAACAGGGAAGCCCAGACCTCGCTCTCGCCACCTCCTCCAGCTTATCAGGGGGAACGTCGAGCCTTTCCCAGGCCAGCCTACAGACGTAATCTCTCCAGTGTTTCCCGGGTCTACGCCGGGGCCTCCTCCTGGTAGGACTCGCCTGGCAGGAGGGGACAGCCTTAGCGGTCTTTCTGATGTGGAGGAGTAGCAGCTCTACTCTGAACCCGTCCGGAATGACTGAACTCCTCCACCTCTCGCTGAGGGAGAGCCCATCCACCTTTTGGAGGAAGCTCATTTTTGTGGCTTTTATCCACCTTCTCATTCTAAATAGTGTTAACAAAACCGTCAGGCCGAGATTTATGACGTTTCTCAACAATGATGCGCCATCTGGTGGCAGATGGCTGCATAGCATTTAGGACGCAATAATTTATCAGCATTGGGCATAAAATTCTAACAATTAGATTAACCAACTAGTAAGTCTGGTACCGACTGGTGACAACAGCGACGATTAGTCGACTAGTCACGCACATCCATAGTTTTATTTTATTTTTTTTCTCAAAAGAGTTTGTTTTTATTTTACTTAACTAAAGTGCCTTTTTAAGTTTTTACTTTAGATGTAGTTAACTATGATAACCTATAAATATAATAACCTGCTCCCACTTTCTTGTTAAGGATTTTGTTCATGGTTCAGCAAAGCCTTGATTCATTTAAAGGATTATTTCCAGGTTAAGAACATTGCTTTCTGTGCTCTGCCTGGTGTGATTCTGAATGCATTTGCAGGTGATTTGCAAGTCAGATGCCCCTACAGGTGATGTGCTCCTGGATGAAGCTCTAAAACACATCAAAGACACTCAACCACCAGAGACTGTGCAGAGCTGGATCGAACTGCTCAGTGGTGAGTTCAGCTACTTCCCTGGCCCGCTGCCCTACTACTGTGGGGTCTCCTAAAGCGAATCTTACGAAAACACTGGCTGTGTTTGCAGTTAAAGTGTAGTTGGACTGTGAGTGCTATGATGTATGTGCTATGAAATGAGTAAATACAGCCTTATCACAGCCTGTTTGAGCCTATTATTTAATGTTGTTTACATTTAATAAACCTCCTCCTGAATAGGTTGACAGGTATGTTGTTGTAACGACCAATCCACCGACAACTTTAAAGAACCGACATCTCTATTCACACCAAACTGTCTACAGTTTAATGTGGCTGAAAGGTTAATTTATGCACACAGAAGTAGGCTGAGGCGTTTGAGATACTCGTGCTGACGCCGTTCTTTCTGTTGTCTTTGCTGTAGACGTAGTCGAGCTGGTTATCGCTGGTTTGCCACGACCCTGACAGTCTTGTGTTTTGTTGGCTCCTTGTAGGAGAAACATGGAACCCGTTAAAACTTCATTATCAGCTGAGGAACGTCCGCGAACGGCTGGCCAAAAACCTCGTGGAAAAAGGAGTCCTCACTACGGAGAAGCAGAACTTTTTGCTTTTTGACATGACCACACATCCCCTGACCAACAACAACATCAAACAGCGCCTCATTAAGAAGGTTCAGGAGGCTGTGCTGGACAAGTGGGTGAATGATCCTCATCGAATGGACAAGCGGCTTCTTGCGCTCATCTTCTTAGCCCATTCGTCTGATGTTCTGGAAAATGCCTTCGCCCCCTTGTTAGATGACCAGTATGACCTCGCCATGAAGAGAGTGCGGCAGCTGCTGGAACTGGAGCCAGAAGGGGAGAGCATGAAGGCCAACGCCAACGAGCTGTTATGGGCTGTGGTGGCTGCTTTCACTAAATGAGAGAGCAGCAGGCAGTGGCATTCAAGTGACAATGTACTGTGGGGGTAAAAATTACGTCTAACCCCGACATTTTGACTTTAGCGACTTCTGGTACCAGATGCCTGGATTTTGTGGCATGGGCTGCCCTGTTTCCTTTTCCTTCTTCTTCCCCGGTTTCTTTTCCTTCCAGATAATTCTCTTTGATGATGCTTCATGACCCTGTCTCTACCCCGCATCAGTTATGTGTTCACGTTCATAAAAAACTAATCGGTGGTTAAATGCCACTTCACATGAAGTGCTTGCTGATGGTGTGGGTGGGGCTGAAATCATTGATTCATATCCTATTTTCTGTTGTCCTTTTTCTTTTTTAAAAAGTGTGGTACATATGTCACAGGTTACAGATCTCAACACCGATGTACATGTGCAAAGCAGTGATGTAGGAAAGTAAAAGGTTCACTAATGAGCTTGAGTGTAATTAATTGTGAGTAGCATTTGTGGATACGATGCACTGGCAATGTGGTCAAATCCCAAAGTCCTGGTCTTCTAACTGTGACTGTGTGCCACCGTTAAGATTGTGTTCCAGATTTTTACGCGCTCGTTCTGTCTTTTCAGTATACACACAGGCAACTAATTCATGTTTGATTTGGCTCCGTCATGCTGCTGGGGAGTTTTGAGGGCATAGTTGGAAGTGACAGTCACTGAAAATTAGTATAAATTGTGAGCATGATGAAGCTATGATGAAACCTTTCTAGTCTGATGAGAATGAGCTCTTCTACAGTGTCACTATGCCCACGGCACGAGGAGTCACTGGATGGACCAGTACGTTTTGGACAGAGGCCTTCACTTGCGTCATCAAAACACCCAGTGAGGGACGATCTCGTAGCACTGAAGCTATTCTGGGTGTATATTGAGGCCCAATGCCTTACTAAGCGCCAGGCTTTGTTTTTTCCTTTTATTTGACACTAGTCTATAGCTGTGTAGTGTTTTTGTTTTGCTTTTTTCTTTTCCCCCCAAACGTTGCTGGTTTGTATGGGTTTCTTTTACATTTTGAGAATGAAGAAGTAAAACTTGATTTATAGCTTGTTGCTTACACTTGGACCAGGCCTTTGACTAGGGAAGTGCAATTGATCAAACTTTTGTTTCAGTTTGACCATTGACCAATTTCGAGAACCCATGATGATAATAAACCATAAAGTTCCTCTCTGTTTTGCAAAAATGCTGGCATCAAGTGTTGAGATGCTACATGCTAAAAGCCATTTCCCATCAGGCTGTGGCAGGTTTAATTCGGTTTGAGTTACGAAATGTTTTCCACTTAAATGCAGAACGACATTAAACGGCACGAAAGCAGCTCAGTCAGGGCATCGTATTTAAAAGTGCTGGCAGGTGTGCTAGGTGTGGGGCAGCGTGACGGTACGGTCGTTAGCACGGTTGTATCACAGGAAGAAGGTTCTGATTTAAGTGTTGTGGTTGGCTGAGGCCTTGCAGTGTGGACTCTGCATGCTCTCCCTGTGCCTGCATGGGTTTCCTCCAGCTATTCTGACTTCCTCCCACAGTCAAAAGACATGCATGTTAGGGTAATTGGTCATTCTAAATTGGCCACAGAGATGATGTGCATGAAGTGTACAGAATAAAGTCCTGTATGTATGTGTGGTTGGTTAGTAAGACTAGAGAAGTGCTTTATAGATGTGAGAGGTCTCGCTGTTCTTGGATGAGTTCCCGTGCGATTAACATTGCCGATCTCGCACCAGGGCACACTCTTGCAAAAGCTGTTTTGGATTTGAACTTCTATCATTTCTGTGCTGATCAAAGGAAAAATGTTCTCAAAGTAGTTGAGCAAAAACCGCTATGAAGTATTTGCAATGAAAATCTATTCTGGTGCAGATTAGCTATCTAAAGAGTTTGGCAAGACCTGGATGACTGAGAACCTTCACAGACATACTGGCTAAAATTAGCACGTCTGATATAATCGAGGTTAACCGCTGCCATTAATTGGTGGGATGAAACGCCTCTTTACTTTGATGTTTATTAAGGATCAAAATGTTCCACTTTAATAAAGAACAAACTCAGCATTAGTGACAGCTACAGCTGTTAGCACAGTTGACATTGGTAGTTTGTTTTCACTTTCCCTGCTAGAATGACACATTTCAATGAGACATGGTGCTTAATGCAGGCTCCTCCTCCAAAATCTGCTTATGCTGCCTGGTCTTGGGGACATAAAATAAAAAGACAAATTATTCGCTTAATTTGTTGAGTGAAGTAAGCCCCGTCTGATGAATCATAATCCACCTCTTCTCAAGTACAGGGAGAGTCCAGGAATTCTTTTAATTTCATTAAAAGTGGAAGAGACGAAAGCAGCCATCAGAGCTCTGCAGAACCTCAAAATCTCAATACGGTAAGTTCCCAAACGGTTTTGTTTCCACGTTACTCTGATAAGATGTACTGTCTGCACCTAAACAAGCCGAAACAAACAAGCTCAAGTCTGGGGAACTTGGACATCACGTCTAATCAAAAAAGTCGTCTGACGCCAAACGTAAGCAGCGTTTGTTCAGCAGTAACAATCATATCACACCAGAAAACGATGAGGCCTTATGAATGCAGAAACTGATCGTATCATATTCATCAGTTTGTATCTTTAGTGCCATTATTTCTTCTTGGAAGCAGTTTTCAATTTAAGAGTATGAACTGTACCACTATCAGTTCCTCTTAATTGAAACGACTGGAAAGACAGACCGCCATATTATCAAATACAGGTCTGTGATCTCAGTGATCCACTCAAGATCTCTCTCCGGTGGAAACGTGGCTTTGATTTGTGGACGCCACCAAGAATTCTGAGCAAAGCTTCAAGAACCAGAGCAGATTTGAGCAGAAAGGGTTATTTTAACTTGGCCAACTAAGTCGATCGTTAAGTCAGAGGGTTAGTCAGTAAAGTATAACGTGCAGTATGTAAATCAGAAGCTCCAGTGGTTGAAATGTGGTTTTTTTTTGGTTTTTTTTTCACTTTCGGTGGAGCTCATGTAGCTGTTTTAGCTAGACTAAATCTCTGCGATTTCTCACTGTTAGACATCCGGATACATGTCAGTAAAACAAAACAAAAAGGAAACGAGAAACTGTTGATCAGAAGAATCGAGCCTCACATTCTACACATCGATGTGTGTGAATTGGGCACAAGTTGGTTATGGTTCAGCTACGCTGTCAAAATGTACAAAGCCTTTTCACCACGACCCATACTTGGGTCTAAAGTTTGTTTTTGTTCTCTTTTGTTACACTGTCTGAACACAGGCTTTATTACTCATCCTCGTGGGTCTGGGGTAAGATGTTGCTTAACTGAGACGGCCTCCTTCTTTTCCATATCTAGTAAGGGTGTGTTGTAAGGGAAGAGAAAAATCAATCAAAAGGCTTGTGCATAAGAAAATGACCTGTTGCAGCAAAATTTGTGTGTGTGTGTGTGTTATCTAAATAAAGGGACCTCCAGTCTGTGTCCTTTCCTGAAAAATGATCCGAGATGGAAGTGCCCGATCACACAATTTGATTTTGATGCTTAAAGCTTGAAAACGATGTCTTTGTGCTTATGTGAATTTTGTAGCACAAATCTACCAGGGTAGCTGCAATTTCAATCAAAAATATTTAACACAGAAGTCACAGACACACCTACTCAGTTTTTTTTAATTTTTTTTATTGTTATTTGTTTGCAACACAGTGAATTAAGTCAGAATTTATAAATGCATCTGTTTAGTAATTACAGTTTTTATACATAGCCCGCCAAATGATGAATCCTGGATCACATGGTTGGGCACAAGTGTCTGGTGGGCCCTGGTGATTTTTTCATATACAACGCAGAGCGCTGTTCCTTACTGATAAAACACAATACAGCTTCACTAAACACACTGCCTTAAAGGGACATCCATCCAGTCATTGTTTAGGCACTCAAGTTTGAACAAGGTAGGTTTAAGCACAAGGTAGAATGGATTGTTAACACTTGGAAGGTTAGTGGATCGAGTGTATACATTGATCCAGTGCATAACTGTATGCATTTAAGCACTTTCTAACTGTCATGCACACACTTTAAATAGTAAATGGAATGATTCTTCTAAAGCGCTTTTCTACTCTGAGCACTCGAAGCGCTTCACACAAATCGCCTCATTCAGCCATTCACACGGGCACTTTTTTCTATGCGAGTGCTTTCTGTCTAAAACTTCCCACACATTCATACTCCGACGGGCGCTTTGGAGAGCAGCTTGGGGTTAGTATCTCAACCAGCTACAAAGCATGAAGGTTTAACTTTAGGTTTCCATGTTACAGTGATGGTTCACTTCTTACATTGGACATCAAATCTAAGCTGCTTAAGAGGAGGTTCTGTTCAAGATTACAGGTATGACTGAACAGCTTACTGACCAATCGATATAGACCAGTGTTTCCCAACCTGTTGGAGCCACGGCACATATTTCACATTAGAAACATCGCACGGCACACCACCAAACAAAAATGTCACAAAAGCATATTGATCATTTCTCCCCGCGCACCAGACATAGCAGAACTGGCTCAGTTTGTCCCCAGTATACCTTTGTTGCTTTCTTCTGACCACTACTCATGCTAGGGCCTTCATCTGGGTCGGAGTTTTCTCCAGGACCCAGGTCAGACTGACCACTTTTTCTTTTCAAATATTTATCTATTGCTATTACGCGCTGCGTTGTTTCACTCACAGCGTGACTATTATGTCATTTCTTCTTCGTCTTCTTCTGTTTTACTGGCAGTTGGCAACCCATTTAATTAGAGCAGGTAGTTGTACTGCCCTCTAGTGGAAGAGAATGTAATTGTTCTGTCTGTTACTCCCGCCGGTCACTTAGAGCACCAATCAGGTGGAACCAGATAATCTTCCACGGCACACCTGATCATTTCTCACAGCACAGCTATGTGCCGTGGCACAGCGGTTGGGAAGCACTGATCTAGAAAATAGCGTCGCCAATCCTGGAAGAGCAATGCTATGCCTGCCTTTGCTCAGAAGAGGAAATCAAAATCTTGCCAGGGTCTGCTTTGATTTGCCTTTTAGTGGCTTATAATTTAAAAAAGAAAGGAAAGGAAATTGGACTTCTGGACAGTCACAAAATCTGTCGACTAATCAGTCAACATGCATATTCCTAAATACAGAATAAAGGACAGAATAGTCTCAACAACACAAAAACCACAGGTATGGACAGTTAAAGATAATGCTCACCCCAGCAAGAGATATTGTAGGCTGGCCCAACAACACAACTGAGTGCGTGACCCTGGGATGTTAGCCATCCTTCTTATTAAGACATTTGGTGCATGTTACCAAAGTGCTGAATCAGCACACTTACGCTACACCTCCGACCAATCAACATGTTGTCCAGTCGGCCCAATTAAAATACAAGACACATTTGTGACAGGAGTAAATAAAAAGAAGTTGTTTTTAATTCTCTGAACAATTTTCATTTGATATTTTATCGTGTGTGTGTGTGTGTGTGTGTGTGTGTGGTGGTGGGGGGGGGTGCTGGCAGTTAATGGAGAATCAACTTAAACTGGCTCCTTGTCAAAAAACATGAATAATGAAAGCACAAAGAAAGGAAACGCTTCATGAGCAGCGATGAGACGTCAGTCTGGGAGTGGCTGCCCAGGCCAAACAGTGCATCCTTTTTACCTGTGACAAAATGAAAAGAAAAACATCTCTCAGTTTAGACACGTGTTTGTCATAACGCTTTACATCTGCCTGTATGCACTGTTTGTGCCTTTTTTTGAAATGTGACATAACCTTTTTTGAGATTGTTAAATGTTACTACTTTTACTTCTTTTGCAAATATTAGCTGCTTCCAGAATTACAGTTTATAGTAAATACGATTTATGTTCGAAATTCTGAATTATGAAAAAGGGACACGATTTAGAAAAAAATGAGTAAGTGGTCTTTGTAGCCGTGTGTAGACACAAACCTTAAAAGAACTTATTCAATTCCCTTGACTTTCAACTCATCTCGAACTCGGCGCAGATACTCAGGATCGGGGTATCCATAGCTGTAACACAGTGACAAGAAAATCAGTGCCGCCTTATATTCTTACTGTGACATGTCATTAACTTTTGTCTACTCTTGTCTTTGATTCTGGTATGCTCTCCTTTTTTCCCTCTTCTCTGTCCTCTCACCACTAACTGGTAGCAGTAGATGGCTTCCCCTCCCTAAGCCTGCTTCTGCTGGTGTTTCTTCCTGTTAAGAGTCTGAAACATCCAGCATATTGTTCATATGGCTGTCTGATGGTTGGGGGTTTCTCTCTAATATGTAGGGTATTTAACTTAAATGACATAGAAAGCACCTTGTAGAGTGACACTAACAAACCAAACTGAATTATGTCCAGTTTCATATTTGATGAAAACCGTGAGCCTGTGACACTAATGATTACAGCACATTAACGCACACTGATGTAAAATGAAGGAATCAATACATGCTAGTTCTCTTTGCAAGGGAAGAAATGTTTTGAGGCAAAAAGAAAACATTTTAAAGACACCGTCTGACATGCGGTTAACAATACACTTTTAAGGGGACGTCCACACAGCGAGTGCCTCGCAGTGGTGGGACTTCCAGAGACCACAGAGTGGCAATGAAATTAAGTGACTTCAAGCAACAATGAGCAAAATAACCACTGACGTGAGTAAATGTCAGCTTCACAGTGAACAATTGAAAGAATTATGAATGACAGTGAAGGATGTCATTAAAGTGTGATGTAGGCAACCGGTGCTTGGACGCCCCTTAAATACAGACGAGACCGAAGGTACAATCAATCCAAAATTATTGATCCATGAACTGTAATATTGCCATATAAAAGTCCTTACTGAGTTGGTCCTCCATGTGTTGAGGTTTTGTGGTGGATGTCATTCCATGTGACTGTATTGTTTCTGCCACTGGTAGTGGACCGTCCAATCGTGAAAATGAGTCTTTGATCAAAGGCTCGCCTCAGCAGTTCCAGGACCATCCTGCCCTCTGAGGAGTCTGGAAGGTAGGCTGTCCGGGAGGCTCCTTCATATGGTTGACCCGGGTTGGGATGCTCCTCCTGCAGACAGACAGAAAGGGTTCTCTGCTTTACGTAATTTGTCGAGCTAATTGTTAATATGGACTTGGTCAAAGCTCTCAGACGCTTTCTTTATTACTATTTACAAAAGTAAAGCACACTTTTAAGCACTTATATGTGCTCAAAAATTCTTGAAATTATGCACACAAGACAGAAGTTGTGAACATTTATGGGTCTCACACATTAAACACATTAAACGTCACTTACAAAATTTCAGTGAAGGAACTGCACGTCTGTGCTTCATGTACGCTGATCTAGTACACAGGTGTAACACCTACAAAAACGCCTCTCTGAGGTTTTGTTTCATTTGACAGGGATTTAATATCGGACGCCCTTCCTAACACAGCCCTGCCCATTTATCCAGACTTGTGACATTAGGAGCATACTGGCTTGTGGTCCCCCCGTGGCTGGGATGGTTTTTTGTTTTTTTGCCATTTTACAGGCATTAACTTTATGTTGACAAGTGTCTGTGCTGCATTTTGATCTTTGAGCTTGTACAGATTACTGTGTTACTGAAAAATGTAATGTGATTCCAGTAACGCAAACTTCGTAACACATTACAGCCAACACTGACCATATAACAGTGGCAATAAATCAAGCCTTGTCGCACATTTGAAGTGATAGCTTTCTTACCATGGTGTTATCATCCTTGGCATTTAAACAGCCTTGGTGCTGGATCAGACAGGGCTGACGCTGTGACCAGTGCTACCAGAATGCTTATTGCAGCAGACACACTTGGTGTTGGGGTTTTCTCTCTAATACTGTAGGGCCTTTACATTACAATATAAACCACCTCGAGGTGACTCTTGTTGTGATTTGGTGCTATATGAATGAAATTAAATAAAACTGAATTGAACTGAACAGGAAAAGTGAATTAGCCCATGCCTACAGCCCTAATTCACTGACACATGAACTAGGGCAATGGAAAGCTACATAACTGCGACTGCTCACTACAACACAACCAAGAGGGTAATGCAAAAGCTCAGTTCGACAAACGTGCCCACTGCAAGAGAGTCGCACGGGATCAAATCTGGCACAGGTAATGATGAGAGTAGTAGAAGGGTAGAAGCTGAAGAGAACTAATAATTCCATTTTATTTATAATAATATAGTAGTAATAGTAATATCCCCGTCACCACAGATATTCTTGTTTTGCACACGTGATTAACAACTTAGCATGCCAGAGGGTAATCTCAGTAAAGCAAACGGATTGCCTCCTTGAGACGATCAGGAAGGTGGTCTAATTTTAATAATAATGATGATAATACATTTTATTTATAGACGCCTTTAAAGACCCTCAAGGTCACCTTACTTTAGTACAACAAAATAAAAACATATAGACAATTAAATAAAGTAAACAAATAAAATCACAACTCTAAAACTAATCAAGGTAACAAGAGACTAAGACCAAGTTATAATAACGGGTATGCAGTTCTGAACAGATGGGTTTCGACATGTGATTTAAAAGTAGAAAGAGAAGTTATTGTCTTTGCACTCCAAAGTTTTGGGGCGGAGCAACTAAAGGCTCTGAGTGGCGTGGTCGTGAGGTGAGCAGATGACACAGACATCTTTCTGATGATGACAGGAAACGTAGATGCTGCCAGACTGCAGTCATGAAAAGGGTAACAAACAAAAAACACCCCACACTACACGTGGAGTTCTTAATGATGACTATATTCTGCCCTCTGGTGTTAACCTGTGCTATAAATCTTTTTTCTGTTTTCAATAATTATGGCTCTGACCGGGTCAAACATCTGTGCCTGAAACCAGGAAGCAGTTCAAGAAGAAAATGACCTTGTATCTGCACTCTTACCTTTTGAATGCCACTTGGAATATAATAATGGATGACTATGGTTCCATATCTCTCATAACCAGACAAAGATGAAGAGTTTCTGGTGACCTTCATAGTGCCTCCATCAGGCTGTGTCCCCTTTAAAGCACCATATAACTCCCCACAGGTGGGACAGACAGGCTTGTATACAAAAGCTTTCTTCAGACACTCGCTGCAGAACGAGTGCTTGCACCGCAGTGTTGTTTTCTTATTTGTGGCTATTGTCTCCATACAGATTGGGCAGGATTCGTCATCAGGTTCTTTGTGTGTAGATGAAGAACCTGAGATTCTGTTGCTTCGACTGTCTGTTAGAGTTTTGTTGACCGGGCGCTTGGTTGAACTCTGTGGATTTTTCAAAAGAAACTCCTTGAATTTAGCTATGTGTGGGAAAGGTCCCATGACTGTTAGTTCATGTTTCTTGTTGCTTGTTTCAAAAATGAGATTTGGAAATGTTTTCTGCAGTTGGTTGTGGTCATGTAGATTCACAGGGACAGATATGATGTGGAGGTCAGAGGCAACTCTCTGGTAAAATGTGATGAATCTCTGCCTGGCGAAGGCAGCTTGGTGTAACGAGTCACTCTGTGGTCTGAAAGTAATCCGTACAGTGGTGTCAGACTGTTTTTCAATGACCAAATGGTTTCCAAGAATTTTTCTAAGTTTTTCTGCACATTTTTGCTGAATGTAGTGCATAACAACCTGAGACACTTCCACAGTCGAAGTGTGATGATTGTGCTGACCGGGCCCTCCACGTGTAGCAGTACTGTGGTGCTGGAGATTAATACATCTCTCTACAAGTTTGTCCAGCTCTTCAAAGGGTCCTTTCACTGTGTAACAGGAACCCTTCTTCTCATAGCAGCAAGAATCCTTGCGTTTAAGAATTTCCTCCAGTCTTTCCGTATCTTTAAAATGAGTTTCATCAATGGTGAGAATGATGTCTGTGAAAAACTGCAACAAGACAGGATAGCTGAAGTTAGTTATTTGATCATTAACTACATTATAATAAAGCTCAGATTATTAAGTCAAGAACTGTGTCCCATACCAGGGTTGCCACATTAGACAAGCAAATAGAAATACAATAGAACAGAATAGCCTGTTATTGTCATTGTACACGTATAACAAACTCCTGGGTGCTCCACACCGGCTGTGGAAGAAATATATATATAGACAACAGGAATAATTAACAAACAAAAGGAATATTCCAGTGCGTTAAGGCAAGGAAGTTCTCTAAGTATTATAATTATCAGATATTATTAATAAAGATTTTTATTATGATTCGTGTTATGAAGAATAGTGGTATCAAAAAGAACACACGATCATGTTCAGTGCCATTCATTTATTCATGGAGTGTGATAGAGTACCATTGTGCAGATATGATAGAAATAAGGACAAGAAGAATAGGCCCAAATTAATAATAAAAATAATAACAACTATTACTATTTTTTAATAGTTTTATATGCCAAAGTTCACAGGCTGAGTGATGATTAAAGTGCAGTATACAAAATATTCAAATAAAAACCTAAAATCTGCGCTTAAGTATAATACCCAAACAAACGGAGGCCGGAGAGACCCAAGTAGAGAAGGCTGTCAGCACATTGGTGGCCGCCAAAAAGTAACTGCCTGTATTTAAACTGCTGTTAATGACTTGTTGGCCTAGTATATGTGAAACGTGTCAAATGTATCCCTAAGGAATTAAATACATTCATCTTGAGCTACAAACAACAGTGATGTGAGAAGGTAGAATCCATAGAATACGTTTATATATCCTTTATTTATCCAGTTAAAAAGTCTTATTCACATTAAAAATGTCTTTTTAAAAGAGTGATCTGGCCAAGAGGATGGCAGAATTGCAACAAATATAATAATAGTTCAATAAGGATATTTTAATTGGCCAAAAAGGACTGGATTGGTTATAATGTAGGTGCAATAACGCAGTCATAGAGATACTTGCAATTTCTTTATTTTACATATAAACCCTTCGTAAATCCTGTTCACTAAAGTCTATTTCTTAATATAAAAAACCCGCTTTTTTGGCACCACGGGCGTTCCGTCCAGTCATAAACACGCTGTAATGCATCCATGAATGCCACACGGACTCAACGTGCTGCATGAATGAGCTCCGCTGGGTACAAACGTGCTGGCGCTAGCCACCGCCATTAGCGCAGAGATTAGACGGCTCCGCGTCTAAACCGGAAGTCGTATTTAACAGTTGCGTGAGCGCCTTATCGCAGCTGTAAACCCTGTAAACACTGTTTCTAAGTTTCTTTTGCGATGAACTAAAGAACAGAGACATAAAGTAGCCACACACGGCTACGTGCTGCTAGAATAGCTACGTAGATAAAGTGTGAGGCTACACTGCGCCAGTCTGACCATCGACTTTAAAAACGTTGTTCTGCTCTTAGCTCGGACTGCTGGATGGGAACAGAAGGACCTACCTCTGGTCTGCTGATCGCGGACATTGTCTGTAGCCACGCTTTGTTTCTGTGCACTCGGCGGAGACCCGTCCTTTGCTTGCTTTCACTTTCACTTTCAGCCTTTGTTCATCACACGTGATTAAACTGGAAACGACATAGAACACACTGGAAACGGTTCCTGTTACATCATACACTGGTAGAACCACCACTATTGGATCACTTTGTAATTTCCCAAGCTCTGTATTTAAGTACGATCATTACTTCCCTCAAAATGTACCCCTGCTGTATTTAAAGCATATTTTAGAGATAAATTGTGCTCTTTGCTGATCTACGTTTAGGTGAGAGTTGTGTATTTAATTTGCAGGTGGGGTGCAGACACGAAGAAGAGGCCAATGTGAAGTGACAAAACCGAGTGAACATGATTTCTGAAGAAAGAAATCAGACTTTGCTGATATTGTGCTGGTAGTTCAGTGTAAATCCACCACACAGTGTGCACACAGTTGTGGTTACAGTTTTTCAAATGATCTGCAACGCAGTAATCATCATATCAGTATAGGGAATAATAATCATACCATCAGGACTCACCTACGAAGGAGTATTAAGGCCACATTAAGAAAAAAAATGGATCATTTTGAGATTAAAGTGGACATTAACAATGGAATAGCCCTGAACACTACTTGTATAAAAGGCTAATTTACACCATGGAGCCCTGCTCTCAAACACTGACAGAGATGTAACACTGTCTGTGAAGCCAGATTTAAGAAATAAGTGCTTAAAAATCCAGCTGTTGGCTATAAAACAAAGCAATAAAAGGAATTTTATTGCATAAAATAGCACTGATTGCATCTGCAAACATCTGCTTTGCCAGCTTATTGCGTGGCTTGTTGCACCTGGAAAAGTGTGAGTGTGGGACTCCAGCTTGTCGGTCTGGTGATTCAAACAGGCTCTCTTCCACAATGTCCTCATTTATCAAGTGCTTTACAAACCCCAGCATTACTGCTAACAGCTGGATTTCCCCGTTCCAGTGCAGCTAACCAAACAACGAACCAGTTACTACTCAACTGGGAAAGTGGACAGTATATCCTCAGTTTCTTAACATGAAACTCATTGTTACAGCCAGAGACATCACAAAAGTGAGCCCCTTAGACTGATCTTTATTTTCCACTGAGTTATTGGTTCGGTTGTTGACCTCAACCAACCAACCCGATGATATCACGTCCTGTAGTGGCACGAGATGGTGCCAAAACGCAGGGCTCCATGGTGTAAATTCGCCTTTATACATTAAATGCTTCGTGTCAACTTCAAAACCGAGATTCTATTTTGAAAAAAAACTCGGAATTTTGAGAAAAAGTTTGAAATATGGAGATTACAGTTGTTGTTTCAAGGCAAACTGCCACAGCTGCTATGTCCTCTGTAAAATGCTTTGTGTAGATGAGTTAGTGAAATTGTGCTTCAGAATCGCTTTTAGTTACAAAGAAATGAGTTCTCTTTTATCTCATAAACTCATAAACACAGTCTGGTGATAAGTGTCAGGATGCTGAAAAGATGGCACAGAAAGCTGCGTCTGGTGAGAAGGAAACATGCAAAGATATTCAGTCTGTTTCACCTTTGCAAACCTCAGTTCAACTGGATAAACATTAACATGTTCCTTTCAAAGCCAATCTAACTACACAACCACCTTTTCTAGTGTCTAAGAATGATTCAGAATGAAGAATCGCAGTTCTTAACATACCCAAGGGTGGACACTTTAGTTATCATACCAAAGGCTCAGTCGGGCTGACCACAATTTTCCAGAGTAAATTACAGAACTATTTGTAGCAAAGCAGATAAAAGGAGAAACATGCACAGCTTTCTCCCAGTCTCTTAACAGCATAAAGACAGTCCATTCTTCTTCAAGCAATTAAAAAAAGAATAAAAAAATAAAAAATACCTACAGCACTAAAGCTGCCTCGTTTTTTTAATCCCTCTATCTCTGCGCCCCGCAATTGGGTCCTGCTAGCGATGGCCAAATGAAGCTTTCTGAAGCGCTGAAGCTTGTATTGAAAAAAAAAAAGTTTGCTACTCGAAGCTTTTCAGGCCTCTTTGGTGACATCTGGTGGCAAAAATATGAAATGCATCTTGAACTGCTTCATCATGTCTGCCCACTCGCGAGAGCTGAGTTGGCCGCTTATGTTTAATATCACGTGACAGCTCTGTGTCACGTGATATTAAACATAGTAGGTTGGGAGTATGCTTGTGCTGTGACATCCCAGCCTCCGCGCGATTATGTAGTTAACCAGTGGACTGGTACATGAATATATAATATATTACAACTTATATGTATGATATATTTTCTATGTATATTTTTGACCTGGGGGTAGAAATATCTATGAACTAGTCAAATAAAAACACAACATAAGGCTACTCTAGTTGGTTTTTATTTATGAACAGGCAGAACGTCAGCTCTTCCTTCCTGTCTCCGTGAGTCTTTCTGTGGCACACTGGTTCGCTCTCTGTTGCAGAAAATCACCGCCTAAACACGGCACAGATTCCGCCAGTGATTCACTTCTTTATAAATAATTGAATCGGGTACTGAAGTGGTAACGTCTCGAATGAAGCTTCGGATGTAACTGATCACGCCTCGCACAGCGCTTCTGAAACGCTTTGTTGGTTTTTTTGACACATGCGCCTCAAACAGACAATCACTAGGCCCTACTCTGCCTGACCTGCTTCTCTGTGGCCTGTACTGTCTCCAACAGAGAAGTGAGGCAAATATAATAATGATGTTATTTTTAGTGGTACTATGATGAAATTTAGCAGTGCCTGAC
>VVHJ01028172.1:0-19808 GCA_015107715.1 Tylochromis polylepis
GGGGTGTGGTCCCCCCCCCCCCCCCCCAATAATAAACACCTGCATTTTGTGTTAATAATAATAATCCACCAACCAGTAAAATGGTAGTGTAAAAAATACTCAGAGACAACATCAGACCACAGATGATGACCACATTACAAATATTTAGGAGAATATGTTTTAACCTTTGCAATTAGAGTCTTCTAAACTTGGAGGAAGCAGTAAGGGGAAATGAGTGGAGCTATCTAATACCGCAGGGAGACAAATACTGGAAACATATCAGTAGAGAAGGGGGAAGGTGATGTGGACTGCTATGGTTTAACTGTGCATTCCTCTTTTGTAAAATTCAGTATACAGCGCCACATACACAAAGATTTTCTGTCTGTCTTTTCAGCCCTGCCCACTATAATAATCTCCTCCCCCTCGCCCTCGGTTCTGGTAGGTGGTAAAAGCTTCCCTTGAGGCCCATGTGTTGCTCCTTGTAAGGAGATTCTGCATTCCACTACTACTGTTCATCTGCAAGTTACATCAGTGTAAACACACAGTCATTGTAGAGCACAGAAAATATCTCAGGGAGGGGTCTGTCAGGCCAGAGCACAGTGAGTTTACTAAAACACAGAAAAGGAAGGCTTAGAGGCTCTGTAGTGTCTTTTACACTGGAGGAGACAAATCAGCCGGAAAAGGGAACTTAGACGTGTAATCAACTAATGGGCGAGTGGCATGCACGAATCCACACTGGCTCAATGCAATCAGACAGACTCACAAGAAGTGGAAAAACACAAAGCAAACAGGAAGCCAAAAAAATTAAATAAATATCACTTTCCGTAAAAAGTTTATGCATAGACAGACACAAAAATCTATTTTTTTGCATCTATTTTTAGAATATAGCTACATTTTCAAGTTATGATGTAAATCCACAAGTTCCTCTTTTATATTTAAAGCAAACCTTTCCCAAATAAGGAAAAACAGATGCTGATCAAATTTTAACAACATTAAAATATTTCTTGGGACATCCTTGTACCTCTGAAGGTACCAAAACAATTATCTTTTTTTTCTGTCAGTTATCAAATGTTTTCTTGGTTGCAACCATGAATTACTCATGTCAAAAAAAGAGGACGACCACTAATCCAAAAAAAGCGCTTCCGTTTTCATAGTACTAGCAGCATTATGAAAGCTTGACAACTATGTCATTTGCAAATGAATAACTGTCAGTAAAAAACAGTCTCTCTGGGTGTTCAACCTACTAACCACACGTCCACTAAAACAGGGAGAAATGGAGAAGGAAAAGAGAACCGCTACCAGTTACACAGGGAACATAATTAAATGGACTCATTTATTATTTCTTTGTTTGCTTTGAAAACAAACACCGGTAGTCTAAATCTTAAACAGAGCTCTTTAAAAGACAAGATTCATGGGTGGCCATCCAGACTGGACTGCCAAGTTTTTCCCAATGTAGCCAACTTAGGATAAAAACAGCAGCTCAGGACCGTTTATCTGGAACTATCAGACACAAATGCTGTGTACTAAATGTGTCATGTCAGAAGTAAAGAAGCTAACAATATTTTCTGCATCCAAATCCAAAACCAAGTTGTATCCAGAGCCTGATTTTAATTGCTGTGACTAACTATACCATCACAGCATGCTTCCTGTCCAGCATCATGCTTTTGATTTACTGTGCTGGCATTCTAGACATAAACATGCGCCCACAAGGAAATGGGTTCAATGGCAGTCCACAATCTCACGGGGGACTGAAAAAGCGGGCTTTCAAACTGCACCAGAGAAGTGCTTTAAGAGTAAAACTTTGAAATAAAACACAAGATATTTCTTTGACATTTTGATGCACGCTATCTGGAATCACAAATTCATGCTTTAGCAAGTGTCAAGCAAACAAACACAGCTGCTTGGGGATATAAATTAAATTCTTAATTAGGATTCCAATGTCCAACTTTCATTTCATTTCTGTCCATATTATTATATGGACAGAAGTGACTGATAAATTCTGGCTATGAAAAAACTGCAGCTCACCCTTGATTGAGATCATTCTCTGTGTTATCCAGCCATAAACGAACTGCCACTGCATTGCCTTCCCGGCACTGAGTGAATATATCATCCATTTTGGCTGGTGTATTGTTTTTCTCCTAGGATGCACCCGTGGGAGCAGATGCAGAACTAAACTGGGACAGACAAGAGTGGCAACCCAATGGGTTCAGGCACGTCCTGGCCAGCATCAGTCCCTCATTTGGGACAGTGTGGACCACAATCAGAGAGGCTCAGCAGCACTCACACGACCCTAAAGAAAGGGATTAGAAAAAAATGGGTCACTCAGTTAAAACGCTTTCTTTAAAAAAACAAAAACAAACTGCTGTACAAACCTAAAAAGGAGAAAGCCTACAGACAAGACAACCTAGTGTTGAGTAATCTCCAACTGAGTAATACAGGGTGGGTATGCCGTTTACAACACAGTGACTCACAGAATGTAGCTGTATGAAAAAATAGCCCTGGACACCATGGACACCAGGATAGAAAAATATATTCATCCAAAGTCATACTGAAGTCTGTATTCCGTTAATACACAGGCAACAGGCTGATATATTATATTGATTATACTAATATATTGATAACAAATCAATCACTTCATGACCCTATCAAGTTTACAGTCTGGATTTGCTGCTCTTCTTTGTAGAAAGAAGAAAGATTGGAGTTTTAGATCACTGAACAGACAAAACAAGCAATTTAAAGATGTCACTAAGAACACTTATAAATTATTAATAATAATATTCACGAAGATAATAAACAAATTAACCAATGATGAAAAATAATTGTTTTTGCTGCTCTAATTTATTATCGACCGGTATTAGCCATTATGTAGGATGGTATAATATGATAATACTTTTTTTTTTCCAGTATGGTCACAACTTCACTTTCACGCGCCATTGATCCACACAGTTTACCGGGTTTAACATTTACACTCCCAACAATATGTTGTCACTGCCTGATTAGCTGCCTTGCTAACACGGTGAAGGGAAAGCTCGCAAGTCAGTCGCCTAGTTCTTCTACTCCTGGCAGCACCACCGACTGCTTTTACTACACCATATGGAAGAGATAGATCTCGGTTAGCTCCTCACTATAAACTTGCATCTTCTACGTCGTGAAATGAAATGCAAGCGGGTCTATGCTAACAAGCTAACTATCTATCCTGCCGCGGGGACTGTCCGTGTTTCTCTCATTTGACGGTGACTGACTAAGGATTTCACTCAAACCATCATTTAATAGTTTAAACAGGTCAAATTTAAAAATAATTTTACCTCCATTCCTTTAAACTTACCGGATATATTAGCTTGTTGCGGTGTATTGTAGCTGTACAAAGGAGAAGTTACAAGCCTCGCTGTGTTATCTCCAGCGCTCAGAGCGCCCCGCGTCCACACCCGTACGTACGTGGAGGAAGAAGAGAGCGAGCGACCGCCGCCTATAGCTTGCAAGGAGAATTGCAGCGACTTAAAATCCACCCCCTCAGGTCATGATTTTTTTTTTCTTGAAATAATTAACGTATGTACAAAATTGTACACAGAATTTTTCCTAATTGGTCTACTTAAGCGGTAAACATGTAAATAAAACTGTTTGTAGTTTGTAGTTTCTGCAGATTAAATTTAAATTCTTCAGTCTTCTATGTCTAACCATAAACACAAAGACATGTTACAGACACATTTTGGGGTCTGTAACATGTCATGTATTTACAAGTGTTTAAGAACATAAAAATGGCCTCAATGGTCTGGGAATCAACCCCTCCTTCTAATTTACTAGTTCTAAGTTAATAAATAATAATAAATAATTTCAAGTTTTAAAAGTACAAAAAAGTGAGAAAAAACATTAAAAAAGAAAAAGGAAAAACTTTTTGTGAATTTATTTAACCCTGTGTGTCCTTCTGTGTGTCCCTAATTACAGAATATAACAATTATGCAACAAATATACAGTGTATTTGATAAGTAGGTTTACTTAAGTCTATGCATCTGTTTATTGTTGTAAAGGTTATCCTAATAAAAACAAAGTTAATTTTGATTATTCAGAGACATGTTTGGTGAGAGAACTCTTTGTAAAACTATATTTTCTTGAAAATTATTGGAGCTATTGAAGAGTTGCATTTTTATTTTAACTACTTGGGATTAGTCTGTCTGTTATTTCTTGCTGTGGTTGAAGAGATACATTGTAGATAATAATAATAATAATAAGAAGAAGAAATAATAAAATGTATGTTCTTAATAATAATAATAACAATAATAATAATAATAATGCAACTTAAAATCCTTAAAAATAAGAGAAGCTGAATGTTTTTCGGCATCATCACGAAAAACGCCATTTCCCAGATATCTCCGGTGTGCTTACGTCAGTTATGTGCGCCCGTAGCTCTGTTTTGCTTCCTTGACGCGCATGACACCGAACCAACGTGGCTTTTTGCTTGAGAATAATTTTTTTTAGGTATTACGTGTAGTTACATGTTCATTAGATAAAACCGTTTCATGCAAACAGCGGGAAGAGTTCCTCTGACACGCGAATCATCTCGTTTTGCTGCCTGAGAAACAAACTCGTGAGTAGCTCTCAGACATCATGTAGGACTTTGGTTAGCTCTCCGATAGCAAAGAAGTGCGCTTGAAAGAGTTTCTCATCTTCAGCAGCGGTTTATACAGGTGTGCGTTTTTCTAACAGGACTCACAGAAACATGTTTAATGAGGATGAAGACTGGAATGATGAACAAGAGGCTCAAGTCTTGAGTAAACCTGCCCTCAATAACACCAAGAAGACAAGCAGTGGCATCCATGTGAAGGTACGTGTTTCTTTACGGAAAACGTAGCTCTTTATTCTCGCAGAGCATTACTCTGTTTCTATCTGTTTTTACTTATCGTAGTCTCTACTCGTTTTAAAAAAAATATTATTCAGCCCAAGGTTGTGGGTAAAAGCAGCCTGATGCGGACATTGAAGACTCTGGGGTCAGTACCAGAGTGGAAGAACGACAACCATAAGCAGGACAGTGATGATGACTCCGAAGAAGCTCCATCACACATTAGGACAAAGAAGAAGAGAAGAAAAAAGAGAAAACTTACAGAGAAAACAGAGGAGCAGCAGGAGAACACAGATCAGATCCTAAAGGAGGAGAAACCTGCACCAAAAAAGAGGAAGAAAGACAATAAAGCTGGTGAGTAATTAGCTGGTTATAATCTTAGAAATCCAACACAGTGGTCTGCCACATCAGAGTTTTTAATCCAACATCTGTAAGTACAGTATTTGGATGTACAGTATTGTGCAAAGTCTTGAGCCAAGTCTCATTTCTTTGTCATTTGTTAAGAAACTGAGACATTAGTTCATTTATTTAGGGGTCGCCACAGTGGGCCATCTGTTTCCATCTCACCCTGTCCCTAGCATCCTCCTCTGTTACACCAACCCTGTGCATGTCCTCTTTCACTACGTTCATTAATCTTCTCTTAGGTCTTCCTCTTTTTCTCCTGCCTGCGAGTTCCATCTTCAGCATCATTTGTCCAAAATGTCCACTATCCCTCCTCTGCACATGTCCAAACCATCTCAGCCTTGCCTTGCCTCTCTAACTTTATCTCTAAACCTCTCAGAAAATCTTAACAGCTTTAACTCTGCCACATCCAGTTATGCCTCTTGTGTTTTTGTCAGTGCCACCATCTTCAAACTATACATCAAGGCAGGTCTCACTACCATCTTGTAAATCTTCCCTTTCATGTTTCAGGCTGTCCTTCTGTCAGTCGTCTCTACCCTGCCTGCACTCCCTTCTTCACCTCTCTTGTGCACTATCTGTTGTTTCTGATGGTCTGCCTCAGGTCTTTCAACTTGTCCACCTTCGTGACCTCTAATTCTTGCATTTTCACTGTTACACTGTACTGTCCCCCTCTCATTCACACACATGTATTCTGTCCTCCACCTCTCCAGGGTCTCTTCCTTACACTCTCACTTCAGATCACAGTGTTATCTGCAAACATCATTGTCCATGAGACTCCTGCCTAAACTCATCTTTCACCACTGGAAACAAGAAGGGAGACAGAGCTGATCCCTGATGTAATCCCATCACCACATTGAACCTATCTCTGACTCTTATCGCACACCCCACCACAGTCTCGCTGTCCTCATTCATGTCCTGAACATCTTCACATACTTCTGTCCATATTATATGCTTTCTCTAGAGCCACAAAGACACAGTGCAGCACCGTCTGGCCTTCTATGTGCTTCTACATCGTGGTGCAAAAATACTATTTTATGTCTGTCAACCTGTGTTATCTTTGGCATTTTTTGTAGATTCAACCGAATAAATGGGGTTAAATTATGTTTTTGCAACAGGCTGCAAGCAACAATTCAAAATTAGTTGTGTTAGATGTCTTACTTTGCTCTGAAAATGGTCAGGTAGAAGGACAGAAATGAGTGAAGAAGCAGCCAATGTCCAAAGAAAAACTTAGTCTTTCAGAAAGCCTGGAGAACTATTGCTCAAGATCACAACATCATTACAAAAGTCTGGCTCGTTGGAAGAAAAATATAAAGAAATTAGAGGTCACTGGAGACTTTTTTTTATAGTACTGTCCAACCTCCATCTTGCCTGAGTGTAAAATATTGACTAAACAGTTTTTTTTGTTTTCTTCTGAAAGGATCTTCAAAGGCAAATGGCACATCTTCAGGGGAGGAGAAGGATAAAGAAATGACTGAATTGCTGGTGAATGTAAACAATCCACAGAACACAGAAAAGATCAGCAGGAAACAGTGGAAAAACAAAATGAAGAACAAGAGGAAATGTAAAAATAAATACCGCCAGAAACAGCCTGAGGAGGAAGTAAATAAAGCAAAGTCTGTGGGTAAACACGAACTAAAGGAAGACGTTAAACCTGATTCACATTGCAACGGCAACACTGACAAAACCAATCAAAAAAAGAAGAAGAAAAATCAGAAACAACTTGAGGAGGAGACTAATGAGAAAAACACAAAATGTGTCCCAGTTCAAAAATGTGTGCCTGAATCTTCTGCTGATGGATCAGAGCAGAAAACGTGTGAACCTGCAGTGGAGGTTAAAGTTAATCAGCAGCAGTTCGTCATGACAAGACTGAAACCTGAGCAGAGCAAAGCTCAGAGTCTGAAAAGACAGAAGCTGCAGAGGATGCTGCGCAACCAGGAGATGGAGCACAACGAGAGTCCTGCAGAGCAGGAAGATGAGCCAGCAGCATCAGAGGAAGAGGTGAAACAAGACCGCTCTGCCTCCCTCAGGTCCCGCATGGAGCAGCGGTTGGAGGCTGCTCGTTTCCGCTACATTAACGAAGTTTTGTACAGCACGTCCAGCGGCGAGGCGAAGCGTATGTTCAAGCAGGACCCACAGGCTTTCTGGATCTACCACAAAGGTTACACGGCGCAGGTTCAGAGGTGGCCCGCCAATCCAGTGGACGCCATCATTTCTTACATTCAGAAAAAGTGAGAAACCTTCAATTTTCTTTAATGTTAATTCATGAAGTTGAATTTTTTGAAAGGTCCAGGACAGAGGAATCTTAATGATTTCAAATTTAAATTTCACAATTATAAAATTGTGCTGAATTTTTAAAACGTGTATGCCTATAGCTGGCATACACGTTTACACCAGTAACACAAACAAGCACATTGTGTTCTTTAATCCTTGGGCCAGTGGAAGCTGTGATACGACTGTGAAACAATCAGGTAATATATCAATGAAGTATAAACACTGAAATGTTTTAGAATACGAATAGTTCCAAAGCCGTTTAAGAGCACAGCTGGGAGTATCCATTTATTTAAACTGCTTTAGCATTAATTGAATTGGGGGTTGGGGCACAGACCACTTAAAGTGCTCTCTGGTCAAGAAAGTGTGAGAATGCCTGATAATGTCTTTCCTATAACAATCCTTGGGCAGCATTTCAAAGAGAAACAATTAACCTGATGATAACAAAGTTCATGTGATGAAAAAGACCCTTGGAGGCAAGTAAAAGCTCCAGAAAGCTATGAACAGGACCTCTGAGCACAAAAAGTTTAATATTAAATCTTGAATGTCTGCACTGCAGTGTGTTGTCTGACCAAATAATGTTTGTCAAAACATTTCACTGTGCACTGATGGAATCATGCTTTAAGATCTTTTCATCACAAGATGAGTTTAAAAGTGGTCTTTGATGCTCCACCTCCATAGTTTTCTTGGATTTTACTAGAGTTGCTTTGCCTGATTCACCCTTCAAAATAATGGTTGATTTTATTGATCTTATACTGAACCGTAATGCAGCCCCTCCGTTCATCATCTGTCTAAACAAACAATTTTATCTCTTTAATTGCAAGTCATCTTAAGGACAAGGACTGGACAGCAAGGCTGCTATTTTCACAGAGCTGTGTGCCACCTCAGATCGCCGTGTTAAGGATATCCTGCCTCAAACAGTGTTTATATACAGTAACCTCACCATGTGAAACTTTGGACATGTTTAAATGAATGGCCATTAAACAATGTAACAATGTATGTATGAAAGAAAATAGGGAGAGGTTTCTGTCATTATTAGGCATCATATTCGCACTGCTGGAAATCCTCAGTTGGGTTCCTGTCTGCATAGAGCATGCAGTGGGGTTAGGACACCCACTGGCTCACCATAAATTCACCAAATAATTCCCTGCAACAGAGATCACATTTGCTTCATCTGCTTCAGACATTTGTGTTCTCACATGCACCTGTGTTTGGTAATGTCTGGAAAAGTTCAAGGTTTGCAGTGCACGTGTAAAACTGCTTAAGACAGGAGATTCTTAATCACCTCAGCTCAACATCTGAACAATTCATCACATTTTGAGCAGAAAGTATGGTCTGCTGAATACGCTGTTACTTTCAGACTTTTCCCAAAACATTTCCAGGCCCTCTCTGGTCAGCTCAAGAGTAAGAAGAAATTCTTCATGTAGAACTCCTGATGCTGACATCGTTTATCTGCTGTAAACAGTAAACCGAAGACATTACTCTGCTGCACACTCCCGACAGCGAGGACTCACGCAGCTGATAATTTTGCACTGTGGGTGTTTAATCGATGCCTCGTTTTGCTGCTGTGAGAAGATTGTCTCGTTAACATCAGCAGTTTGTCAGAAGACGTTCAACCATTCTGACTAAAAGAAACACATCTACTGTATGCTTTTCTTACAGACCTTCCTCTCTCGTGGTTGCCGACTTTGGTTGTGGTGACTGTAAAATAGCACGCAGCGTGAAGAACAAAGTTCACAGCTTTGACCTGGCAGCCGCCTGTGAGCTGGTTACGGTGTGTGACATGGCCCACGTGAGTGTCTTTCTGCAAAATACCTACAAAATCTCTGTGATTGTTGTAAAATGGAACTAAAATGAAACACCCTGTGTCTGTGCAGGTGCCTCTTAGTGACGGCTCTGTGGACCTCGCTGTTTTTTGTCTCTCCCTCATGGGCACCAACCTCGCAGACTTTTTAGCAGAGGCCAATCGAGTGCTAAAAAAGAGGTGTGACACGGATTCTGCATATGCATGTGTTTTATGTTGTACACACTGTGTTTCTTATTGTTTTTTGGCGCCTTTGTTGCAGAGGAGTCCTTAAAATAGCAGAAGTGGCAAGCAGATTTGACAACGTGCGAACCTTCATCACTGCACTGTCAAGTCTTGGATTCAAGATGGTGTCGAAGGTGAGAAAAAAGGGTGATGCTTGGGACCGTGTCTACAGAAAACAAATACTTCTTTCTTCTTCCTTAAAAAAAGTTAAAGCATGTCACGGTTATTCAATTCAATTCAATTTTATTTATATAGCGCCAAATCACAACAATAGTCGCCTCAAGGCGCTTAATATTTGTACAGTAGATCGTACAATAATGGATACAGAGAAAACCCAACAATCATATGACCCCCTATGAGCAAGCACTTTGGCGACAGTGGGAAGGAAAAACTCCCTTTTAACAGGAAGAAACCTCCGGCAGAACCAGGCTCAGGGAGGGGCGGCCATCTGCTGCGACCGGTTATAAGATGAAGGTCTGAATTAAACATGTTAAATATATAATATTTACTGTGTACAGGCGTATTTTTTTTTTATCATTGTCCCTTTTAAGAGCCTGTAGCTGAAAAATGCTTAATAAATTTGTCACAGGTAGATCAGTGTCATCTAAACAACTGAGTCTGAAGAACACTTGGACCACGTGATGAGTAGTAGCTTAAACGTTCATGTTTGTGTGCTAGAGTTACCGTTATTTTGTCTTTTTCTTCCTTTCAGGACACAGAAAATAGTCATTTCTACTCCTTTGAATTTGTGAAGACAGGAAAGGCTCCAGAAAATCTGAAGAAAGTGGGACTGCAGTTGAAGCCTTGTGTTTACAAGAAGAGATGAAGATGTCATATGAATTCATAAAACAGCTTCTCTGTGCATCAGTATATCACTGGACTATGCTTCATGGAGTCACAGTTTTTTAAAGGAGTGCAGATTTGTACACTTAAACATATCATATTTTTTGGTATATTTTTGATTATTCCTTTTGCATTTTGTTATAAATGCATGACTTTTTCATGTAACACAGAGGTCTGTTAGTCTTTACCATCAGTATCAACGTGGATGCACGTTTTCTCAGCACACAATCAACGCACAGATCATTGATTGTATCATTTACGCCAAGACTGTAAATAAGAAATATATTTACAGTCTTGGAGGAATTCACTGTGGTGGGTGCAAAATCAAAGATGAAACTTGAGGCTGCCTGGCGACAGAGTTTTCTAAGATAACTTTGTAAGTGCTACAATTGCTGGTGGAAACCCTTTAAAAGGCTTTAAAAATATAACCTTTTAAAAATAAATGTGTGTGATGTCTGTGATCATTCACACCCAACATTTCTAAAAACGTAACATTACAAATACTGTATATGAACAAACAACTGACTCTATAATTATCTTCCACAAGAGGGCATAGCAGTGCCTCAGAGAAGCTGGAGTTCAGTCTATTTACATCTAAACCACACAGAATAGTACACACACACATAGTACAGAAATTTATTTATAGCTTCACTCATAATGTCATAACAGATGGTCCTGACTAATTAACCACTGCAAAGACACTAGAAGGACTTTTTTTTTTTTTTCATGTTGGAGCAGTCTGGCAGTCATCTGTATGTGGAACTGTTTGCTGCGCTTTAGTAATGAGTATGTTAAAGCTTTAAGAAGTTAAAGACAAAAGAAAATTGCTTTGGAATCACTTTATTGACAAACCAAAAATACACATCTGAAAATAAACTGTAATATAAAATGAAAAATTCAAGTAAGATTTTTGTTTTGTTTTGTTTTTGAAAAAGTGCAAATTTTATGCATTTGAATTAAAAAGCCAACATGTGCTCAAAACTGCAGTTCCTAAAGTCCCATTGAGGCTAGCTTCAAAAGTGAGTCACTCTACATAAACTCTGTTGAAATGCCCAACTCTGGAGCATTAAACAGCATATTTACAGGATGGTTAAAAAAAACAAACAGTTTTGACTTCTATGGATACTTTTCTTTTCATAACAACTCAAGGGTGGATACATTTTATATTTAAATTTTGAATTTAATTATTTTATATAAGTCATCCATCTGATTACCTTGCGTGGGCTGGCACACGTAACCTGTTCTGTCACAGAACTGGACTTTTTGTGCTGTTGGTACCTTTTGGAGCATTTCTAATTGAATTATCTCTCTAGTATTATGGCCTGATAAAAAGATACTATTAGCTGCCCCCTTGTTCTCAAGGTGTCGCCACAGCAGGCAGCGCTGCATGGTTTGATATCGCAGATTTTTAAGCACCTGTCCTTTCCCATAGGGATTTGTGTCTCCTGCGGGAGTCTAGTATTATGGCTTAATGACTATTTTATTTCTCTGACTTATTGCTAATTACCAGATATGTTACAGTTTATGAATATGAATAGCACTCCACCCTCTAGTACAAATATGTGAGGTCATGGCTCAAAAAGCTATTGTGGTTACACTAACACAGAGGCTTCAAAATGTGGAGTCCAGTGTCAACGGATGACTACGTACATCTTTTATACAGTCTTTAGTTTAAACACTAAAGTCATCAATGCTAATCTGCTCAAAATCTCACATTATTCAGGATATATACACAGTTTCACTTAAATGCTACAGTCACAGAAAAACAAAACACTTGAATGAAGAGTGCTGCAGTTTCACTAAGATGCCACATCTAGTCTGTGCACAGCTGGATGTGGTTTAAAAAGCCCTGCAAAGCATTGTTGTCTTCACACTGTACTCTTGACGTCAATGACTATGGAGTAACTGACCATTTGAGTGCTCTCTTTGCTGTCCTTTTCTGTTACTGCTGGCTTCTTCACCTCAGGGGAGCCGGGGTCCTGCATCAGGGATGTCAAGGCTGAGAGATACTCCTCCTGAATTATACAGAGACAGATGAAGACACAGAGGAAAGGAGTTGTTGAATTTAGTTTTGGATTTGAGACACTGAGCAAAGCTGGAGAAAATCATCAGATTTAAATGTACCTTGTGCGGTTTCCTATTGTTTCTTTGGCTGTAAAACAAAAACAAAGGTTGTATGGTGAATTATGTCATTCTGGTATGGTAACCTGACTGTGGCAAATGGGAACAAACTGGACAGGATTGTCAGAACTGCTGGAAAAATCCAAATAAGCCGTATCACACTGCTGCCTTACAGAAAGCTCAATCTATTGTTGCTGACCAAGAACACCCTCTTTACTCTGATTTTGGTCAAATGGCCCCAGGACAACATTATAGGATGCATTTTGTGCCAAATGCAATTAGTATACTGAAGAATAAGATGCTGTGATGTATTTCTATAGTTTTATTGACATTTTATGCATGTATATGTATGAATGACTGCTGATCAATATCAGCATTTTTTTATTAAGAATTGATTTGTGACTTGGTGAACCAAAGACAATTATTCAGTTCAATTTAAATAAACCTGTTTTAAATGATTTTTGAGAGACTTCACCACTAGATGGCACTGTGACATAATTGGCCACACTGAGTCAATTCAAATAAGCAGGCTGCAGAGGTGAATGCATTATATGTGACAGGAATATCAATGAACACGAGCGGTGACCCAAGCCTTCATCATTGATCTCTGGTGTCAGACGCAGACGCTCACTTTGTACACTGCGACCTCAGTGACACAAACCCAGTGATGTCCTGCTGCTGACAAAAAAAAAAAAATGTCCCCATGCAGCACTGGAGATGAGGGAAAGAGGAGTGGGGGGTTGACATTAGTCCCAAAATAACTTTCCTCTGTGGGGAGTCATGTTTTCTTGTTGTTCACTGGGTGCCTGACCTTCCCAAATTAACTTGACAGGACCCTCCCACTGGAGCATGGGATAACGCACAGAGACTCCGTCAGCCAATGGCACCTTCACCAAATGTTCCAGTCAGAGTGACAGGCGTATTGAAATAACCTGTAAACCACTCTTGTGCAGCTCTATTCACAGCGGGGCTTGATCTGATCCTGACAGACATTCTTGTGAGAAGTTAGATTTGGCAGTGAATGTGGAAATGTGGAAGCTTCTGCAGGCAGAAACCATTAACAGTTCTAGGACTGTGAAACATATCCCACATCAGTACTAAAAGATGTGACTCTTTCTCCAACAGCAACAGGATTAAGAAATGAATTTGTGATTTTTTTTCCACTGGTGAATGGCAACTTGAATTTCTTTATACTAATAACTTCCGAACATGTGGACTTTCTGCACATTTGACCTTCTCTTTTGCAAAGTGTTGGTGATGATAATTGGCCAGCGAACAGCGGTCTGCTGCAGAAATTGCCAGAAGTAACACCGCTAAAAGCCAGAACTGGAAGCTGGAAAATAAATCTGTTTTTCTGAGCGACTAACAGCTTCTACCTGTCTGCAAGCAGGGCTGCGGTAGCAGAGGCACCTGTCTACTTCAGCCACATTACTTCCTGTTTGTGAATAACAGCTTGGTACTGGGGTTTTGGTTAGTTGGGTTAACGATCCACACATCCTGTTTGTCTAGTACTCTGTGCCATCGGCAACATTGCCCTCATTTGCCCGTCAGCACATCACCTGCCGAGTTGCTGTTTGTCACCTGTGGAAGTGTTTAACTCACCAGCACACACAGAGGATGATGACAGAGATAAGAACGAGGGCTAATGCTGAAGAGATGCAAATCATGGATGTGAGAGCTGCAACACAAAATACACAAAGAAACTGATATCAGCCAAACAGCTCAGCAAACCTCACAGTGAAACTGGTGATGCACTTAAGCATGCTGATATTATCAGGATCTCTCTATTGTGCCATGTTCCTCTGAGTGCAAAAGCCCATCATGGCAGACACGTACCGAGCTGTTCAAGCCTAGTTGTGACTTCCACCTGAATGCTGACTGTAGCAGAGTGGTGACAGAAGGATGCCCAGCAGGTGTACAGGCCTTTGTTCAGTTCTGCAAGCTCTGACGGGAAGATCATCGCAGATCCCTCTGTTTGCACAAATGAGCCATCACTCCTGAAATACCAGGGATTTACAACTGAGTTTCTCTTTAAGGGACATTTTGGGGGAAATACAGCCATGTGCTGAGGGTTAAATGAAACTGTGAGAAATCACTCTAATGTCTGTACAGTAAATAGGAGGCTGTAGGTAACTGGCTTAACCTTACAGAGTGAAAGCAGGGAAAGAGCTAAGCTGGCTCTGCACCACTAACCCTAAAGCTCACTTTAACACTTAACATTGTGTCAAAAAAAAGCAAAGCAAAACAAAAAGTGTAAAAGTTTCCATTATAGACATTACGTGCCATATCATTTCTTAGCTGGTAAAATCATCTTAGCTGAAAGACTGAAAACAGGTGAAAAGTTGGTTAAGAAATCTCTGCACATTACCCTGCATTACAAAAGTTGTTCAGATGTGATTAAAACAAACAAACAAACAAAAAAAACAACCTACAAATGGACAGAAACAGGCTAATTATTTGCCCTGTAAAATACCCCCAAATAAATCATGCTCTATGACAATGTGTTGCTTCTTCTACTTCCTCTAATACTGTGGGAACACTCAATTTTGTGTGTTCACAGGAACTTCCTGATCATGATTAGGTGGTAGATAATAGATGTACCTCCTGCCAGTTGAGACTATAACAGTAGGAAAGTTAATGCACCCGGTTGTCAAATAATCCTCCACACAGCTCTGTGCTGAAGATAAAATTGTAATTTCTTCCCACAACGACCTGTTTAAAGGTACTGTTTTCAACATTTAGAGAGAGCCAGCCTAGTTGTTTGCCTGCTTCCAGATAAAGCAAAGTTAAACTATCTCCTTGCTGTCTTTGGCTATTGCATTAAGCTCTATATGTAAATAATTCAACTAGTATTTTCAGAGTGTTACTTCTTAATTGTGAGAGCACAGATTTTTGTGCAGTGCACTATGTTCATGGAGCTTCCTCATTATGAACAGGTGGTTTGAAACACAGGATACAGCACCTCTTACAGTTGAGGTTGTACTCTGGCATGTTGCCTTCAATTTCGAGCAGTATTTTCTGGTTGTGATGATTCTTGTCGAGGGACAGTCTGTATACAACAGGTTGATCGCTGTAGCGGCTTTGCAGAGGAATTGTGAAGTTCAGGACTCTCAGAGAAGAGATATCTGGCAAAAAAAAAAACAGTTGAAATATTTAAGATGAACTTTGCGCGTTAGTGTTCACATGAGCATTATTTCTGTTGCGCTTACAGTATCTGGGCACATGAACAGTCCTTCTCTGTGTGAACCCTGGTTCAAAATGGTACACACAAGTCAGGTTTTGCCCCTCATGATGGTCCAGAGGAAACTCATAAGTCACCCTGGCATTCATTGAGTTTCTTTCATATTCTGAATGCACAGAGGTTTGCCTTTCAGTTTTTTCAGGAAGGTCCCATGCAAGGTTTGTCTCGATACACTCCCCTGTGCACTCGCACGCTGCCAGCCAGAGATGAGAGTCTTGTTGTCTCACCACAGATGCATTCAGCAGGGGGGCTTCTGAAGAACAAAAGAGGGGTATCAGGAAGAGGATGAGCAACCGCGTGAGGTTGTCTGTGTCATAGAAGAAAATATTTCTAAGAAATGACTAGCGTACTGTGCACAGGGATGTTTATTGTTCTTTCCTCTGCTGCCTCCAGGCTCGGATGCTTTACCATGCAAGTCAAATTCTGACCGGCATAGAGAGAGGACAGGAAGTGCACAGAGCTGCGAGCGAATACCAGACCATCAGCCTGCTGTTTGGTCTCCGCCAGGCTATTGATGTTGTTGTTGGTGTTCGTTACGTGCCAGGTTATAACTGCTGCAGGCGGGGCGCTGTCCACAGAGCATTGCACCTTTGTGTACTTCCAACCGTGTCTCCACTCAGTGCTGGTGTTGACGGTGATGTTAGGGTGAGCTGTGCAGGAAAGAGAAGTTAAATAACAGGAAGTGGAGGGATTCCACTCGATGAAAAAAACTAAATCTATAGCTACATATATCCGCTACTCATAAGAAATTATCCATTGGTTGATTTGTTGAACATACCACAAAGAGGGAGTGTTATGCTTCTGTTCTCTGGTTTCTCAAATGCTGGGTGATTTATCACACACTGTGCAGTGAGCTCCCAAGGCAAGCAGGGAGGGAGGAGTACAAACCCCCTGACAGAGTGGCTTCCATTATAAGAAGTGGAGTTGAACCAAGAGTCTTCAGACACACCCTTTGGTAGAAGCCAGGACATGTTGGCTGCAGGAACAGCATCATCTGCTGAGCACTCAATCACTCTGCGTCCATCTTCAGTCCGCAAATCAACTCTTATTGTTGGAGGAACTGACGGGAAACATATAGAGAGAAGAGTTCACATCAATATTTCATAGTCAGATGATAGAGAAGGTCAAAGCAGAGTTGATACTTGCAAAGAGTTTCACCTACCTTGTTGTATAGGGTTAACAGTGACATTGAACCGCAGCACTGCTGTAAGGTGCTGATAAGAGAAGATGCATTCATAAAGACCAGCGTGCTGAAGCTCCACAGGACCCTGAAGTCTGAGGTTCTTGCCAAACAGGTTCACACCATCAGGCAAGGGGCCATCATCTCTGGAGGGTAAATATGCAAAATATGCAGTAATTCAGAAATGTTTTCATTTGTCCTGATATAAAAATACAAACGGAAAACACAGCTTGAAATAAATAAATAATAAATAAATGAACATTTCAGTCAGAAAATGTATCTAAATCTGGTTCCTGCTGACAGTCACTTGTGGTTTTTGCATCACCAAATGTGCCACCACTGAAACTACCTACATAGGATGCAGAGGATGTGTATATTCTTTCACTGTATATGTATGTGAAAAAAACGTGACTGAAGCTTCTTTTTTTTCTGAAAAAGCGCATTATTTTTGCACGTACTGTTCATTTTTTGCTCCTTTTCTTTTGGTTATGTGGTTAGTTCCCCAAATATCTGGACCAGCCCATCCAGCACCAACAAATGTTTCTTTGCAGGTTTCTTGACCGTGACCTAAATCCACTGAATTGCTGATTAGATATTTGCACTGATGCACAGTTGAACAACTGTACCCAATAAGGTAAAATAGGGAAAACAAACACACTACCTGCACTCACTGATGAATATACTTCTTATTTTTTCATTAATGGGCAATTTCCCATTGATACATTTATTAACAGGTCATTTTTATCTGTCATTCATAATCATATTTGTGCATGATAATGGAGTGGACTACTACTTTGTATCACATTCTCAACCTTAACCTTCCCTGACACGATGAATTTCATCATCATTCCAAGGCCATCATGCCAGCTTATAAACACAGTCTGTCTGTTACAATTATCATTTTTAGAGTTTGAGCACAAGTCTCCATGACATACGAAATTGATGGAGTAACCCTTTGACACCAAATATTTCTTACTTTTTGCAGATAACATTGTAGCTTGGCACATTCCCTTTGACCTCGAGTCTGATAACAGCTTCAGTCTCCTCTTCCTGCAGCTCCACGTGTTCAAAGTCATTGCTGTTGCCTTCCAAGTCTGAGTACAATTGACCTCCAGCCAAATCTGTAGATTTAAAAAAACAAAAAACAAACTCTGTTCCTCTGTTACCTCTTGAACATTAGCAGTTTATTCAACATTGATTGTACTCACAGAAAATTGGCAGTGTTAGGTCTTGTGACTCCTTTTGTGTAAATTTTGGATGGTCAAACACACAAGTGATGGTGTGACCCCCATATTCTGTTACAGGAAGGCGGACTGAGACTCTCTGTATGTCTGAGTCTGTGTCGTTTTCTCTCTCCAGCTCTTCAGCCATGTTCAAAGCCAAAGAGATGTCAGTGTTAGGTCTCCCTCCAGATGAAATGCAAGAGACCACCCAGAAATCGCTTCCGTCTTCTTGCTGTACCAGCTCCGCTTTAATAGTCACATTTGGCCTTGCTGCAGAGCAGGAAGAAGGACGAGAAGAGTTATCTTTCACAAGCTCTAATGTTTTTTCCAGCAAATTAAAAAGTCAGATAGCAAGTACAGGCTCAGGGTGTTTTGGTTAAATAGGAAGCTGGGGCCGGATGAGCTGAATGTTAGCTAAACACACACCACGAGGAGCTTCTGCTTGGGTTTGGAGAGTGCTGACTTAGGCTTATCACCTGTCCCATCTGTTGGCGGAGCTGCAGCTGAGAGCAGATGTCTGGCCCAGCTGCTACCCAACCAAAGCTGAGAGAACCGCAGGCTTTAATACGAGGAATCAGCATAGATCAGAGTCTGTTATCAAATATGTAAAAGTTTGGTGTTACGCAATAGTCAAATGCTTCTAATGAGCAAGTGGGTTAACACCTCGTAATAAATTGGGTGCTGGGCAGGGGCGTGCACACACTTGGAGTGAGTTAATGCTCTTTGGCTTTAAAAAAAAATTCCATCTGTTAACACATAAAGTTATGTCTGCATTTAACCACTGCAGTTTGAAAATGACCTAAGCTGCGGTGCTTCAGTGAAGTGGAAATGTACAAATGAACTGGGTGGTGTGGTTTACGTTAATAGGACTGTTACTAGAAAGTCTGCCAATGAAACAGCAGTAAGAGGCTGTAATACTGTACATATTAATATGATTGCATGAATTCAATTCAATTCAATTTTATTTATATAGCGCCAAATCACAACAGTAGTCGCCTCAAGGTGCTTAATATTTGTACAGTATGAAGAGAGCATTTAAAGCTTTATTACCAAACATATACAGTGGTGTGAAAAGTGTTTGCCCCCTGATTCCTGATCGCCTGTTTTTTGTATGTTTGTCACACCTAAATGTTTCAGCTCATCAAACAAAAATAACACAAGCAAACACAAAATGCAGTTTCTAAATGAAGGTTTTTATTATTGAGGGGAAAAACAATCCAGACCTACATGGCCATGTGTGAAAAAGTGATTGCCCCCTAAACCTAAACCTAACTGGTTGGGCCACCCTTAACAGCAACAATTGCGATCAAGCATTTGCGATAACTGACAATGAGCCTTTTACAGCACCGTGGAGGAAATTTGACCCTCCCATCTTTGCAGGATTGATGTAATTCAGCCACGTTGGAGGGTTTTCAAGCATGAACTGCCTTTTTAAGGTCATGCCATAGCATCTCAATTGGATTCAGGTCAGGACTTTGAATAGGCCACTCCAAAGTCTTCAGTCTTCAAGCCATTCAGAGGTGGACTTGCTGGTGTGTTTTGGATCATTGTCCTGCTGCAGAACCCAAGTGTGCTTCAGCTTCAGGTCACGAGCAGATGGGTGTTTTGGTGGACAGCAGAATTCATGGTTCCATTTACCACAGCAAGTCTTCCAGGTCCTGAGGCAGCAAAACAGCCCCAGACCATCA
>VVHJ01028178.1:3787-15678 GCA_015107715.1 Tylochromis polylepis
ATTAGTTATTATTTGTCAGTTTCTTTTATCCCGTCTCCCTCCTTTCACTCCCAACCGGTCATAGCAAATGGCTGCCTCACCCTGATTCGGGCTCTGCTGGCAGTTTTTTGCTGTTAAAAGGGCGTTTTTTCTCCCCTTACGTCAAGTGCTTCCTTATATGGGGTCATCTGATTGCTGGGGTTTTCTCTGTATTATTATAGGGTCTTTATTTTACATTATAAAGCATGTTGAGGCCACTGCTGCTCCATTTGGTGCTATCTAAGTAAAACTGAATTTAATTGAATTATGCTTATAACCAGCAAAGTTGCTCCCTGCTTGTCATTTAAAATAATGCAAGTTGAAGGCATTAGCTTCACTTTTCATACCTGGGAGCTAGAGCCAGCTTTTACAAAAGGTGTAAAGAGACCTTCAAGATTCAAAAAGAAATCTGTTAAGGTTACTCAGTTAAGGTAAGTCAACCTTAACCGACACTTGTTAACTGACACAGGATGTCAGGTTGGGGGATGTGTTATCACCCCCATTCTCCGAGATTGGGTACCAAGCCCCAAGAACAACTGGTTGTATGCTGGAGCTGACCTGAAAGAGAAGAGCTGGAAACCTGGACATGCTGTAGCTGATAACCAAGACTACGTGATGTACCCTCTGAAAGTTTACTAGAAGATGTGACTACAGCAATATGGGCAACACTTACTGTGACCATCACTGAAACCAGCCAGCTGACCTATACCACAGCACCAGTGACCCTTGAAATGCTTGTCTATAAGATGAATAACCACAAGGATCAGTACCCTCCATAGAGGAGGCGGCTAGAGCCCAAGATTAAGACAGCATGGAGGTAGTTTGCCAACTTTCAGAACTGCAGAAAGGGGTTATGTAGAAAGGGGTTGCCAGGAAGTACAATAAACTGTCCATAACTTAGAGGCCTTAGAAACTGTCAAGCAAAGCTAATCGCCAAATATGAAGAGCTGGACAGAACCAGGCCCTGACTTGATTCACACCTGCTGGCTAAAGAAGCTAACCGCAGTCCATGTGTGCCTGGCAGCACAAATGAACCAGATGCTAATGGATGAGACACACTCAGCCAGACAGTCCTGATCTCAAAGGTTCCCCAGAAGGGATCAGGCCCATCCAGCTTCAACCTACACACGCTCCTTATTATGCATGAAGGGTTTCACTTCAAATCCAACATCCAAGGGACTGTACAGTAAGCAGAAGGAAGGAGGCTAACAACTAGTGAGTGTAGTCAGAGTTGAGGACTACTGAGTACACCATGTAGGATGAAACAACAAAGATCCATGAGTACACCAGAAATATGGCCACAGCTGTGCTTAGGTGTCTTTTCACTGTAGACAACAGATACATGAGAAAGAAGAGGAACAAGAGCAGGGACCATCATGAAAGGATAAGCCCCTACACAGCATGTACCACTGAAAGATAGAAGAAGTGGCTGATACTGAAAAATCCTGCCAATGGACGAAGCCCAGCTGGACAAAGTTGGGCTAAAAGTAAGCGCAGGCAGAATAAAAACAAGCTCTATGTACAGCAATAGAAGCTGGGGTCTACCAGAACAGCCAAGACTCCAGGTGCAGGCTGTTCAAAGATGTCCCCGGAGATAATCCATTACATAACAGCAGGATTTAGGATGCTAGCAGGCAGGGCATACAAGGGAATGTCACCGAAGATACAGAAAATATGGAAGGTGAAGGCAATAGTGGTCCCTGTGGCAATCGGAGCACTCAGGGTAGTGCCCCCAAACTGGGAGAGTGGCTCCAGCAGATTCCAGGAACAAAATCTGAGATCTCTGTCCAGAACAGCACAGTCCTAGAAACAGCAAAGATGCTGTTTATGTATATGTGGCACTATGATATAGATGAATACATGAAAATAGTAGCCCCCCCCCCCATTTTATTTTTATGCTTAAAGTCACTTTCTTTTGGAAAAACTACTGTTAATGTCTATTTTACTAAGTGTAATGTAAGTTTAGGCTGTGATGAAAGTCTGTAATGTCTATACAGGTATTTTTGGGTTAAAGCCGCACTATATTTCCTGGATAATGAGAGGAAGTGTAAATCACCATGTTCATTTTATTAAGAGCAAATACAATAGAAATATATTAAAAAGTATTTATTTGAAATGACTCTAGTTTAATAAGTACAGTTCATAAGACTGATTGATAAATAGGATAAAATAGTAGTCAAAAACACTAAAACTGTAATCAGAATTCATTATGGTATTCGTCCATACAGCAAAATGCATTTTTGTGATTTAGTCAGTTCATGAAAGTGATGTATGTGGATATAAAACTGTATAAATACAGAGAAAGCAATGCCATTGGTTATAATAGGAATTGTTTCAGTATTACTGTGGTACTGTTTCACAGTACAAGTGTATTGTGTTATTGTCATTGTAAAATTGTGCAGAAGAAGTGTAGTCAGTATGTGATGAGGTAGTGTACAGACCGCGCACCGAGTAGCTCTTGTTAACCTGCTGTTTCTCTGTTTTTGCAGTTTCTGCAAAAATAACTATGTTGCACGGGAGCATAATTTTCTACAGTATAACATATAGTTTACAAATATTTTAGAAATAATAAACTTAATTATAGAATATTTTCCAAACATTTAAGAAATGTAACTAGTCCTGTTATTATTAAACTATATTTTCGTTTCATAGAAGTACAATTGCTGCAAATCTTAAAAGAGTCAACATCTCACAAAATAAAATTAGAGAAAAGCTTTAATAAGATGTTCATGGTAAATCATCCTCCTCCTGTCAATTATTCTGACTGAACTCAGTCACTTTCACCGGTGCTGCTTCCCTGAAATTTAATTTCATGCAGCTCTCACCATGCACTATCCTTTGGTTACGCTACTGCCATTAGATTTACATTGTTACAGCTTCAATTTGAAATGATTCAAATCTAATAACTCAACTCACATCCTTATATTAATGTGACGGGCCTTTCGGGCTTGATTGCATACCACTGCACTGCACAAATTAGACATTGTCTTGACAGACAGCATGCATGTATCATCTTCAGACAGAATGTGAGGTAAATTTTAGAGGTGGGGTGAATCATACAGGCACACTCCCACACAGAGCAGATTTAGAACTAGCTCGGACAGAGACCGAACAGTCATCAGATTGAATTTTTCACACAGAGTGTTTTATATGTTGGATTGAGAGAATCAGTAACAACTGAGTAGTAGGCTGACAATGCTGCAACTACATGCAAATATGAACACATACCACCTCCTAATACTGGAAGAATTAAACTGGCTCCCATTTTCACATTACAAATTGTATTAAGATCGTACCTGGATATAAAAAAAATACACAATGGGACACTATCAGTGTGGCCTCCCTAGAATTCAGACCTCAGTATTAACAGAACGGTGCCTTTTATTTCTTTATCTTGACAAATAAAAAAATAAAAGGCATTCAACAGCCAAAAAAAAAACAAAACAAAAAAGAGCTTTGAAATGTCCTTCAAGAAGCTTGTAGAAAAATTCCTGAAGACTACTTGAAGAAATAACAAGAGCGCTACAGACAAGACACTTCTTTAAACGTTGCTTTGACATCTAAGGTCACAAAGATCAACTTTAAAAAATTATGTTGGTGTTACATCAGTCTCCATTCTTCCTATGGGCACACTGTGTTTAACCATTAGTCCTTCCTATTTAACAAAGAGTGAGCGTATAGAGTGCATGCAGTCTGTGAGTCTGATAAAGTCAAGAAAAAAAAGACAAGAAACCAAAAACTTTAAGCACCATGTCTGAAATAGCTGGTGAATAAAGTGTCAAGAAAGACGGAAGCCTGGGATGCAACATGATGTCTTCCACCTCGCTGATCAATGACAAACCTGTAATGACCTACCAAAAAGAGTGGAAGAGTATCTCTGCTGTATCAAGCTGCCATCGCCTGAGTCTCTTCAGGAGGAGTGGTCTTTGGAGTCGAAGGTGGTGCCAGCAAGAATGCCACAGGGGAACTTACTTAACTCTGTCATCCAAGTCCAGCAAACATATGTGACGACTCTCAAGGGACGGGTTTCATTAGCTCTTGCATAGGAGTCACAGCCGGGAATAGAAGCAAGCCATTATACTCAAAACTAGTATGCTTTTTGTTTCTCCAATGACAACAAAACCATCCAGACAATATGGACCCATTTGCTGTTCCGCAGAATTGAAAGGATGTCAAATAAAAATGTTTTAGTTCTGAGGTATCCATTCTAGCCACTGAATAGGTGTGTTTGAATATGTTCTTTTTGTTGATGTCTGTAGTTGTTGGTCCAAAATATTGGACCAACAACTATAGTTTTGGGCCAAATGAAATTGTTAGAAACATGCTCATTATAGGTGCGAAGTTGATGGCAAAATAAAGTTGATTGCCGTATTTTTTAAATTTTTTTTTTTTTTTTTTTTTTTTTTAAAAAAAAAAAAATTTTTTTTTTTTTTTTTTTTTTTTTTAAATAGGTCATAAAGACATCATGCTTATGATGTGCTACCATGAAACATTAAAAAAGTTCTTTTTTCTGCCTTTCTTTAGAAACTCGCCAGTGTCATTCATCTGTGATGTGATAAATGATACATTCTCAGTATCCAAAGTAAAAGACGTTTCAGCAGCATTCAGTGATTTATAAGGTGACACGGGGATTGGTGCCTTGTGCCAAGATTGTCAGATTTTATTCCTCGCCTTGCACTCTGACACACTTCTTTACTGAACCTTATCAGAAAGTGCTTTTTTAATACTCTTTGATATTATAAACCTTTATCTGAGAAAGTCTCATGTTTTTATCTTATGAATTAACTGTGAGATTGTTGCAACAGATTCAGTATCATGACACATCATATTTACCCTTAAATTAATTAATAAAAGTATTGCTGAGTCTAACTGTAACACCTAAATAAATATATTTTCTTGGCATTTGTGTGTATAAGTCTGCACAAACATCTGCAATAAGTGCAAACATTAGCGTTAAGTACCCACGTTTACTCTGTGACCCAGAATATATTTTGCCCAAAATAGTGGAACTATAGAACTATGTTACATTTCAAGTGGCAGCTAAGAAGAAAGTTCGTGCTGAATCCCATCATCGGCACCTACACACACCCACCAAAGTTCACAAGGAATCCAACTAAGTGCATGTGTAGGCAAGTGTGAAGTCTGCAGAGATGTGGTTGCGTCGCATGCGTCTATTGTTGGTTTATTTTAGCTCTGTTTTATTTTTTTATAGTCACACTTCGTATGTTCTATAGAGCATCCGAAAAAGGATTCCCTATTCGCACACACTATGACTGTTACGATAGGAAAACACAACCCTGAGCACGTAATTGAGTTCATAATTGGTTCATTCTTGAGTAAATCCATTCCCACTAACTATCCTGATCATCTCTGCATGTCACCTTATTTGATAGGTCTTTATAATAACCATGATTAATAAACTGTAAAATTGTAGTGAATTAAACTGCAGTTTTCATCTGTTTGAATGGAGAACAGTTTCACTATATTGTTTTTGTTGTTATTAATCATTATTAATTCTTAGACGTCAAAACACAACTTGTGTTCATCTCTGACAAAACAACAGCACAAATGAGGACCTTAGTACAATTTGACACTAGCAATTTCTAAACATTAAGAAGTGCACCATCAGAATGTCATGGCAGCGGTGTCATTACTTATGATTAGTATTAATGAGGTTATTTGTCATTTCATCGTTGAGAGCAAAATAGCGCAATAATAAAGTTTAAATAACTGGCTATTTAAATTTTATCATAACCATTTTTTACTAAGCTTTCTTTTTTCCTGCTGTAAAATTTCTGATGCACTATATAATAAATGCCATATCTCTAAAAAGAAGAGACTAGAATGAATAAGTGACACAAAAGTTATGTAAGTGACAACCAACATCATGCTAATGCTTTTGGAAAAGTAAAAAAAATAAAAAAATAAAAAACAAATCAGGCCATTTGCCAGTTATTTCTGGCTTTAAAAACCCAGCGTAAGGAGGCTTTCACCATGCTGTGTAGAATCTCATGCATGTAAAAACCTACTTATACATATAACAGCAAAGCAGACACTGGAAAAAGAAGGAGCTTTTCTTTTTTTTTTTCTAGTGATTGCCAAAATATTACTTTCCTAAAAAGCTATCTTCTCTCATTTTCTGGTTGTTCACCTGTCTTGTACTGCAAGAAATGCCACATGGTATTGGAGACACCCTGAGACTTTACGAAAGAGTGCTGTGTTTCCTCTCACGTGGATTCAGGGTGCTTGCAGATGGCCCTTCTCGCTGCAGTATTAATCAACAAGCACAGAGCTCTCCTCCACCCACTTGTGATGACAGGAGGTTTAATGTGAAATTAGCATGACATAATTGATGCGAACTTCCTCGCTGTGGTCTGTACAAGGACCTGTGCTGCTGTGGAACTGTGCTTCAAAGTGCAAAAACTCTGTTAGAGAACATCACTTACACAGAGCTTGTTTGTCTCTGTTTGCTTTAGCCTCCTTCTCCATCCTCACTACTCCTTTCTTTGGCTCACACATACATGCACTCCTACTCCTCCATTCAGCCCCATGCTTCCCCTCATCTGCTCTCATCTTCCACCTCCCCATCTCTCTCTCTTGTTATTTGCATCTCTTACACTGCACTGTCTCAAAACCCCCACCCATCTGCTTGCTGATACGGTGATACTGCAAGTCTGACTTAATAAAGCTTGAAGTACGTGTTGTCATTCCAACTGTCGATCATTATAATTATTCATAGATGGAGCAGAGATTGGAGTGGGAGGCGAGGTCTCAGAGCAGCAGAGCGATAGTACAGCATGGCGGAGGTGTTTTCACTGAGTGCAGAGGAAAGGTTGCCCTTGTGCACGATTCAGCATTTTTGAAACTTGAAATACTGCACGAATATGTATCAGCATGCAATGTGTCATCTGCGAGTTTCTGGGTAGCCAGTCATGTGCGGCCCAAGTTATTCATCCAGGTAGCTGATTCACCCATGCATATAGCTAAAATGAACAGGGATGACAAAGCTGGTGCTGTTCAAGGGTAGTACTTTGATACACCATCATCATTATCTTTACGTTATTATACACCTACATGTCTTACGTCCAGTTATGTGCAGTACCTTAAAAGTCCTGCTTATGTCCTAGTGTTCAAGTTACATCTGTTAATGATTCCAGATTCAGTTTTTTGGTCACTCTTTGCACACCAGTGCAAATTTGTCTTCAGATTCATAAATCTACCACCAAATATTGAGATTTGCACTAGTATGTATCACACTTACGTTGTTACTTAAGCCTCTAATGCATCTCTTACACCGGAAGAGGGGAAATTCCTTTTCCTAATCTAATATGAAATACAATATAACTATCCAGTTTTATGTGTAACTCATATTTTGAATATGTATTTGTTGTTATGCACCAACCTATACCAGCAGCAGCTAAGTTGTTATTAATATCCACAAGGAATTAAAAATTTAAAAAAAAATCTCTAAAGATTATTGAAGGTGCAGCATATAATTATGTAGATACATAATTATATGCTGCACCTTCACCAAGCTTCAGAGTTTTTGGGGGTTTTTTTTGGCATAATAATCTGCAACTGATAGTTTATCAAACCTTCCTTAGTGTTCAAAGCACAGGGTGAGCTGTGCCACCTCAAAACCCTCTGTTCCCATTAAAAATCTATTGATGGAATTTACTAATGAGGGACCGTGTCAATTTTCCAGCTTAAAAGCATAGACACAAGTATTTTTGCAGCTGGCCTTTTTGGGAGTTTCCTTTTTGGAGCTCAAAATCTTGAGAGGAGAGTATTCAAATTGGTCATGCAAACCTGATTTACTATCCCTTGCTGTAGGCAGTTTACAGCAATTTTATTGTTTTTGGAATGCCAGAGGCATCAAAACAACCGTTTTATTGGCATGGGTGAAGCCTGTCCTGTTGCTCTTCACTTAGTCATCCTGAATGTTTGAAAACCAAGCCCCACATATGAATCTTGCCCTTCACCAGAGCTTCCAGTATTATCCAGAGAAGGACTTTTTGAACCCTCAAGATCACACCATAGGTCAGATAAAATTTCTTTGAGAAGGATTTGCGCGAAGGGTTTGATGAAGGGTAAAGGTTAGTAAAGTCATAATCTAATTTCCAAAGATTATTTGTCAGAGATTTTGTGTCTGTCTTCTCATTTGCTTCAGTTTCATTGCTCATCCTTGCCATAGAACCAACTAGAAATCGATCTCATTTGCTTTTTTTTCCCCAGCCTCCTTACTTTTGTTTATCTAAGTGACATGTTTCATTAACAGAAATCTTTCTGCAAGGGCCAAGGCAATCTGCTCTTTTGCAGCACATAAATGAATACCTTTGAAATTAATTAGCTTTGGCACACAGGAAAGCTGTAGAGTTTGTAAGAAATCGATCAGCTTCGAATACTTCAAAAGCAAAAAAAACTAAAAAACATTCACAATACCCAATGAATGCTTTTTTTTTTAAATCTATTTAGCTAATGACACTTATACATAAACAGGAAATTATATACTTCACAGAAAGAGACATTTGACTAAAAAGAGGAACCAGAGAACTGCTCTTTTTAACCAAGGACAACAATTTTTTATTAATTCTTTACTTTTTTCGTTTTTTACAGACAGTACAGCCGGCATTATAGCAAGGCGACGCCGTTTCAACCACCTGACACAGGAGCTCTACGAGCTGCCCATTGTAGTTTGGGACGGCGGGGAGCCTTCGCTGAGCGGAACCAGCACCTTGACCCTGCGGGTGTGCCCATGCCAGCGCCATGGCAGGATCCGGATGTGCCAAGGCGAAGCATTCCTATCATCAGCAGGTCTCAGCACGGGGGCCTTGATTGCCATCCTGCTGTGCATCGTGATCCTGCTGGGTAAGTTGGGACAGCCACTGTGGGGACTTCGGCAGGGGGGCGCTGCCTGGGGGCAAATATATGGAAGCCTTGGATGGAGAAGATGGACCGTAGAAGTGCAAGGAAGAGTGGGAGGTTTTGAAAGGCTATGACAAGGACAGAGGAGGAAAGGAGGATGAAAAGGCATGTGAGGACACAGGTAGAATTTGGAATGAGGGTAGAGAGCGTTAGAAGAAAAAGAAGAGCATGTGAAGGACAGAAGAGAAGGAGAGCACACAAAGAGGAGTTTAGAAGGAAGGTGACTAGAAAGGAGATGGGAAGGACAAAGACAGTAAAAGGTGCGGGGAATGATGATTGTAGGGTCAATACAAGAGGAGAGAGGCAGTGCGTACAACTGACAAACTATTATTGAAGACGGGAACCTTTTTAGTCTGAGGGAACTCGATTCAGAAAGAAATGTGAATGCAATCACTTTCTTTAAAATTGGGAATTTAGTTTGAGTCTTCTGTCTTACTTACAATCAAATCCCTTTATTTTTTATCCCTCCATCACTCCCTGCAGGGCACGTGTTTGACATTGCATGGTGTGACTAGAAGAGCATAGGACAAGCTTGGAAGGATATGGTGACAGCCAACATAGATACCACTCTTGCTGATTTCATGTGTGAAGGATGTGTTATGCGCCACGAATATAAAAGACCATCAGAAATACAGTGAAAATACACAGGGCTTATTTGGTGTTGCCGGCTTGTCACAGCACCCAGAAAACATGTCTTCAATGAAAATGCATGCCTTGTTACTATGGCAACCCCTCTTCGCAGTGACAGTAAGTGATTATATATAAACTTGGAAATATGATCTGGCCGCATGAATTTAGAACATTGGTCAGCAAGCATCAAAGGACAGACCAAAAAAGAAAAACAAATGTTTGACATATATTGAAAATTAAAACGGAAGATGGAAACCGTTGAATTTACTAAAGGTGTGAGGATTGCTGCAAACCAAACTACATCAGAACATGATTAGGCAAAACTATGTAATAACAAAGGTTCATCATTACTCCTCTCCCTTCCTCTCTTTACTGATTGTCTGTGGACATTAGTGCATGAAGGTTATGCATATTCATACCAGCTTTGTTCGTCCTCTATGCCAGCCTCTGGCTGAAGCGAACAAAAGGCCATCACCACTGTTTGGTGCAAACCCTTGAGTGAGAGACACATGCTGAATCACTAATCATTAGCACAAGAAAGAGCCTGTTTTGAACAGAGGAGCAAAGAGAAAAAGGAAGAGACACAAAATATCACACCTGCTTTTTTTTGTATTTCACCTGTGTTGAAGTTTGCTTTCACACATTCTAGTGTCAGGTTCTTTGTCTCTCACGTAGTGCCGCTAGACTGAGGGTCACCCGAAGAAATTTGAGATTTTGTCGTGTGCGTCCCATCATTTTTCTTGCCTGTGTCATTTTTTCATAATTCAACATCTTTTCACCATTCCTCAAAATTCGGCACCTTTGCACCGTTCTATTTCCAAATATAATGAAGAAATAGCTTAATGTCGGATTGAAATGATGGTGCGCACTCGCTAAACGTGATATGCTCACTTTTTTAATTCCACTGGGAGTCTTCTTTTGCATGTCATACACTCCTCTCGCCCCGTGCTCGTTTCGCAGTACTGTCAGACTAAGCATCTCAGCGTGTTTAGGCTTTGGTACTAGCATGCAACATGTATCTGGACATTTACTGCATAATGACGTTAAACTTACAGGCCTTTAATCATCTTTTATTATAATGCTGTCATTGTGATCAGACCTCAGTGCAAATTAGGTAGGGCTTATGTACACATGGAGCCTCCTAAGTCAAGGAAAGCAACACAATGGGCATGCACTGATTATTTTGAAACTCTTTGCAGCCTTTGAGGGTTTGCTTAAGCTAATTAATGTGTGATAATGAATTCACTATAAAACTTGGACCAGAAAATGCAAAAATCTGTTTTTAAAACATGCAAACTATAGCTCGCTGGTTAATCAAGAGAAGTGGTACCAGATCAGTGTATCGCCTAAACACACCGTGCTCACAGTTTCAGTTCTTGCTCGTCTTTGCTTGTCAGTGTGACTTGTCTGTGCCTGACTGTTTTCTGTTTGTCCGATTAATGTCCGTGCTTTATCTCTGTGCCCTCTAATAAGCCATTTAATTAGGCCTGCAGCAAACCAGAAAGGGATGCAAACTAATGATTCAGCTGATAATGACCTTTACGCATGCCTTAAATAGCTTAAAATATTCATAAGCCCATCATTGTTTGGATGTAGTTTCCAATACTAATATTAACTCACTATGGAGGAAATAGTACACTATTACTTTACTAACTGGGTTAAATGAGGAATTTTATAGTAATTTCTACAGCCTCCTTGATATTGAGTTTGTACTGACACAGTGTGGCATAAATATCATTTCAAGGATAATTTTTAAGTTTGTTTTAGCATCTTATTTTATGTAATAAGCCTTGAAACTTCCCTTTTGTTTTAGTACAAATATAATGGCTACTAGGCAAAGTGTCAGTGTTAGTCTGATTGAGTCATTCTTTTCCCTCAGGACTTCATCTCTTAGTTATAAACCACATTTATTTCTAATAATGATTTTAAAGCCTGTCGTCCATATTTGAAATATAAATAATGAATTCCACGACTTGCATATTGATCCATAAAAATAAGAGCAGTTCTGTAGCAATTTTCCAGTTAACCAAGTTTTGCTCTCTTTAACCTTTGGTTTGATGCTCATGAGTTCCCACTTACTTATTATATCATACAGGGCAAAAGCATGAGCTACTCCTCATTTCTTTAGTCTTGCTTCCAAGGAGCCAGACCCATGGTCCACTGGTCTTGAGCAATAGGTTTTCTGAAAGTTTTTTGTGGACACTGACTGCTGCTATTTCACTCATTTTCAGTCCAGTCCTTTTACCTGATATATATATATATATATATATATATATATATATATCTATATATATATATATATATATGGGGTTTTTTTT
>VVHJ01028187.1:0-7500 GCA_015107715.1 Tylochromis polylepis
TGGGTAGTGACCGAAAGAACGAGATCATGGATACAAGCGGCAGAAATGGGCTTCCTCCGAAGGGTGGCTGGCGTCTCCCTTAGGGTGAGAAGTTCAGCCATCTGGGAGGGGCTCAGAGTAGAGCCGCTGCTCCTCCACATCGAAAGGAGTCAGTTGAGGTGGTTCGGGCATCTGAAAAGGATGCCTCCAGGGTGCCTCCTGGGTGAGGTGTTCCGGGCATGTCCCACCGGGAGGAGGCCCCAGGGCAGACCCAGGACACGCTGGAGAGATTACATCTCTCGGCTGGCCTGGGGAAGCCTTGGTTTTCCCCCAGACAAGCTGAAGGAGGTGGCCAGGGAAAGGGAGGTCTGGGCTTCTCTGGTTAGGCTGCTGCCCCCGTGACCCGGCCCCGGATAAGCGGAAGAAGATGGATGGATGGTTTCATTGGTGGAGTTTATCTCTGAATGTGTGCAAATGTATGTGCATTCATGTGTCCATGCGATTAAATCTAAGGTTGGTTAGAGCTCAATGCAGGCACACCAATTGGGTCCAGTCCAATCAGGTGTGGTCAGGCTGCCGGGCCCGGGTCTCTTTCTGCCCTGTGTGTCATGCCTGGGGAAGGTCCATCCCATCACGGAGGCGGGTCAGGCTTCCTGGGCCTGGGGGAGGTCCACCCATCACCCGTCACATCCTATCAGCCTGGGTCTCTTAACCTCTACGTCCCAACGTTCCACCCTGCGGGCTGGCTGGCCCACGTCACTGAGCCTCTACGTCCTATGTTCTGTTCCGTCCCTTTGGCCTGGGTCTTTGAGCCTTCATGCGCCAATTATCCACCCTATCGGGGGTGGTGGGCTGGTGGGCACAGGTCTCTGAGTCTTTACATCCCGATGTTCCATCCCATTGGCTTGGGTCTCTGAGCCTCTACGTCCCGATGATCCACCCCAGTGGCAATGTGACAAAGAGTCACATACCCTTCATCCCTGTGTGAGTTGAGGTAAGGAGACGGAACAGGGTAGGTGACAGGGAGATGGGAATTTCCAAACTGGAAATCAGCCCAGTTTGGGAGGGTAGAGGACTCTTTCCCTGTCCCCTGCCCTCCCACATATAGGGTTAGCCTTACCCTGTTCAGTCTCCTTATCTCCACTTCCTGGAGATGGGCCAAGGCATGGAGGGTATACAACTCTTTGCTTGTCACCTGCCCTCCCCCAAATTCCCCACTCCCTGTTGTCTCTAGTCCCTCCCCGGCCCTTCTTCATGTCCCCTCTCCCTTTCCCCCACCCTGTTCCTTGTACTTATCCCCCTTAAATTTAAAGTTCTTACATTCCTTTGTGCTTAGTACACAACAATACCATTACATTTAATTATTGGCTACATTTAATGTTAAATATCCTTTTATTCTCTTGAACTCAAAAACTATAATAAAATATAATGACAGTATCCATCTCTAGATTAATGTCTCATCATAAAAAAATCACTAAACAGTTTATACACAAAATAACTCAATCTTTTCAATCTGAGCATTTTAATTTTTCTGAAATCAGTTTGTCCTCATGTAAATGTGTTCATATACATGCATTCAAGTAGCTGCAAACTGCTTTCTTCAAACAGGATACCTGACAAATATTAACATACATTTCATTTAACAATATGTAGAGCATATAAACTCACCTTTGACTACCAAATTGCATTCATTTTATCAGTGAATTGAAGCGAACATTGAATTTACATTGTAGTGTCTTTACTTTACAATATAAACAGCCTTGAGACAAGATTTGTTGACTGTTAAGTGGGGCAATATTGAATAAAACTGAACAGATCTAAAGGTGTTGGTGAAATGTGGGTTTATTACAACAGAACAGATTGATGACCACAGCCCTCTGAGCACAAGGTTGACAGGACTTTTGATAAAATAAAAATAAAAATAGATTACGACAGATAGCGTGTTCTACCATAGGTGTTTCACAAACAGGTGATCAAAATTTCAGACACAAAAACAATGGTTTCCAAGTTTCTCAATTTGGCCAATGTTTGCTCTTAAAGACTACTTATGTCTCTGTATTACATCTGTATTATGTCCAGTCTTACATTGGTACGCCCAGGCTCCGATACCAAAGAACACCTTGAACATGTGTGACATGCCCACAGCATCTGACAAAATGGTTTTGAATTCGCTGAGTGGCAAACTTACAGATAAAAGTGGATTTACTGGATTGGTCTTTCAGCTCTTGCTTTTCAAAGACAATGAGGAGCACAGTACAATTAGAAGTGCTTTTTCTGATTAAAAAAAAGGACAAACAGACTATTAAATCTATGTCAGTTTTTGAGAGCAGAGCCTAATGGTGTAAAACAGTCTTTATGTGCGTAGCATTTCATTTAACCTTTAATTTAAACCTTTTATTATCCAATCCAACTCAGTACAATAAAATAAAATGAAATTACATCATGTTTTCTTCTCTTTATTTGTCCAAGTCTGAATGTGACTTGTTTCTATCCATGTCCCCTCTTGTCATTTTTTTTTCTTTTTACCCCTCAGCTGTAAAAGGCTCATGGGATATACCCTGCTGGGTGGGCAGGAGTCATAGACACACATGTTTGTGAATGTGATGATTCAAGAACAAGGCGACCTAGGATTTTGAATTGATACCATAGGTACATCTACTAAAAATCTTGGACATTTTCAACCTTAAAGTCAAGGTCAGAGGTCAAGTCTTCTGAAACTCTTGTGAATGCCATAACTCAAGAAGAAAGTCACCTAGGAATTTGAAATTGATACCACAGGTGTATCTACTAAAATTCTCAAGCAGGTTTGAATCTCGGCCTCAAGATCAGAGGTCAACTCTTCTGAAATTTTTGTGAATGTGATAACTCGAGAAGGAAGTCACTTGGATTTTCAAATTGATACCCAAGGGTGTATCTTCTAAAAATCTTAGACGAGTTCGAATCTCAGTGACCTTAACCTCAAGGTTAGAAGTCAGAGGTCAAGTTTGTGATAACTTGAGAACAAGGTGACCTAGGATTTTGAAATTCATACCATAGGTGCAAATACTAGGAGGCTGAGGGGTACTATTGCCCTCCACCAGTGTTTTGGATTTTTATCATGCCCTATATTCCTTGTCTGAAAGAACACATGCGGCTCTCTTTCCCTTAGAGGTGGTGATGGTGATGCAAATTCCTGATGAGACAGGAGTCCAAGATAAAGCGGGATGGTACCCATGAACGCTCCTCAGGGCCATACCCAGCCCAACCCACCAAATACTGAACCCGGTCCCGGCAACGAGAGTCCAGAATCCAACGGACAGTGTAGGTGGGACCCCCATCGATGATTCTGGGCGTGGGGGTGGGCTGGAGAGGGTGTTTGTTTCTACAAATAAAACATGCTCCTACTAATGTCTTGTTCACTGGTGGATACAACTGATGTCTTTACTATGCAGTACTGTACAAACTTATAGGAAGTATGGGAAAGCATCCTCTTATTATTTTTTACCATACTTTTAATTAAGTAAAGAATTTAAGTAGCTCTTTCATCACTACAGGCCACTAGAATCTTCTAAATAAAGAAGCTATACAACTATCTAAATAAATAGATGTTGGTTAAAAATCGTTGGAAAGCTCTCTGACTTTATTGGACACGTTTCTCTTCATTATACCATTATTTATTTCGTTTTTATTATTATTGAACTGTCTTCAAGTATACAAAACAGGCATGTTCATCAAATAGTCCAAGAAGCAACGGATAATAACGACACAATGGTTTATATCATATATACTGGTGGTACTTCTGAGAGTTTCAATGCATTTTTCTTTTTCATTCGTTTAACAGACTGAAAAAAAAATATTTTACATGATTTTTAAATGCAAGAAAAATTGGTGCAAACTTAAAAACAGCGCTTATGAATATAAAATCAAAATATTATCACACAAAAATTCTGCATTGTTTTACATTCTTCGAAGACGACGATTTATCTCCCTTTCAATTTTTGTACCCGAGCGCTTCTTCAAAGACGAAAACAGAAGTGACGACAGTGTGGCCGGATGTGACGTTTGGATCCCCTCAAATTAAATGGCAGCGTACACATTGGCCACGCTTGCCCTGTAAGAAGTGCTGCTTTTCATTATTCTGTAACGCATACATAATATAAACTTAAACCATGTCCGGTCGACAGAACAACAAACTGCCAAACAATCTGCCTCAACTTCAGAATCTCATAAAAAGAGATCCGCAGTCGTACGTTGAGGAGGTGAGTGTTGTTAGCTAAGATTGCTAAACGCATTAGCTGGGAGAGTTTTTTGGGGAAATGTGAGCCTTTTTTACTCATGTAATCCTCTTGTTTTCGTCCGCAGTTTCTGCAGCAGTACCGACACTATCAGTCCAATGTGCAGATCTTTAAGCTGCAGCCTGACAAACCGAACAAGGAGCTGGCAGACCTCGTCATGTTTCTCGCTCAGGTAACCAGGTGTGTTTTTGGTGTAGTGGATAGTCCTGGATCTTAAAAGTTGTCTCAATAAAAGTATTCTTTGCCCTTCAGGTTGGTCACTGCTTCCCCCAGCGGCTCTCCACGTTTCCTAAAGAGTTGTCTGAGTTATTACTCAGTTACCACACAGTCCTGGAGCCGGACCTACGAATGGTGAGGTTGGGTTCATACACCAGGATTCATGTGAACCCGTCGCTTTAGTTTTGCTAAAGACTTGAATGGTTTATGTGTGTTTCTCCTGTCTTTGTCAGACTTTCTGCAAAGCGCTGATCCTTCTGAGGAATAAAGACTTGATTGATGCCTCAGGCCTCCTAGAGCTCTTCTTTGAGCTGCTGCGATGTCATGACAAGCTGCTTAGGAAGGTAAGACTGAGCTCTTTGCCCAAACAGCAGTGTAATTAAGGGACATTACAGTTTTTTCTCAGTATTTTGAGGGAGCAATTTGGGAAGCTGTTGTTCAGATATTTATAAAGATAAGACAAAAGTTTTGTCTTTGTAAACATGTAGACAGTTTGCCCAAGAACTAGATCAATACTGAGCATGAGGACCATTAGTGATATATGGATAATAGAAATTATTTTACGTTGCTGTTTTTTTTCTTAACATTAAGCAAGAAGTGAAACTCTTGACATGAAGAATTTTGAGAGCCAACGTGCCACCATGCTATCCATGGCATCTTATCCATTTGTTGGCCAAGATTCTTTATTCTTTATATATACACACATATATTCATACAGTATGCTAGAGCAATAATAAAAAGAAAATGTTGGCCTCATATTTTTCCACAGGTTGCTGTTGTAAATATGAGTGTGATTTTTAATGACTTGGCTGGTTGACTCAATCCAGTACATAGCTGTTTTAGTCATAAAGCTACCAAAGCTGCTTGTTCATATTCTGTTGATAGCTTTAGTTGGTTTTAAGCTTTTTAAACTCAGGAATTTAAAATAAAATAAAATTTTTAAAAAAGCCTACACTCTGTTGGATTGAGATCTGGTGGCTGTAGATGATATTTGAGTAGAGTGAACTGAACTTGTCATGTTTGAGGAACCAGTTTGAGATGATTTTAGCTTTGTGAAATGGTGTGTTATCCTGCTGTGATACTCATTTGGTACTAAGATTTGATGTACTCTGCAGTCAGTGATGCTCTTCTGCAGACCTTGTTTGTACTGAGTGGTTATTTGAGCTCCTGTTGCCTAAAGCAATCTTGCCATTCACTGTATATCTTTACTTTAATCACCTTTCTTCCCCATTCTAATGCTCAGTTTGAACTTAAGCAGGTTGTTTTGAACATGTCTACATGCCTAAATGCATTGAGCTGGTGCCATGTGATTGGCTGATTAGATAACGCTGATAATATAACAAGCACTTGAACAGGTGTACCTAACAATGTGGCCAGCGAGTTTGATTTTGCTAACTGGTGAATGCCTTATGTAGTGATGAGTTAATAACTCTGATCTGTGGACCTAGTTTTCTGCTGTTAGAGTTTCTGCAGACATCTACCAATGGGACGGTCTCCTGTTTGCTTCTGTTTATTTTTGTTATTTTCATGTAAACAATGTGTTTCTTTCTTCAGACGCTGTACACACACATTGTAGCAGACATCAAAAACATCAACGCAAAACATAAAAACAACAAGGTCAACACAGTAAGTACACAGCTGTTGTGCACCCTAATGTTGTTTGATAGCCTCTGTAAAATAGTGTCCACTGACTGTGTTGTGCTGTCATTTGTTACAGATGTTACAGAACTTCATGTACACCATGCTGAGAGACAGTAATCCAATAGCAGCAAAGATCTCATTAGATGTGATGGTGGAGCTGTACAAAAGGAACATATGGTGGATTCAAAGTGAAACAGAAATGTTAAAGCGGTTATTTTACAGCTAATGTATAATTATTTTGGTTCGAACATCTTTTTTTTTTTATGTTGCAGGAATGATCCCAAAACGGTTAATGTTATCACAACAACGTGCTTCTCCAAAGTGACAAAGGTATATTTTTTAGTTATTAAAGCAATACTTTGCTTATGATATTGATTAAGTGTAAACATTAGCACTTATGACCAGACACTCTTCTTGTTTAGATCCTCGTGGCAGGCCTTAAATTCTTCCTGGGAACAGATGAAGATGAGAAAAATGAGAGTGACTCAGAATCAGAGGTAAGTATGATGTATGACATGTTATGATACAATATAGAGATTTTTTTTTTTCATGCATGAAACAGACAAATGTGGTTTAGATTTGTTGTGCAGTATACAGTAAGATTTGGTGTGGGTTTTTTTTTTTGTTTTGTTTTTTGTAAAGAATGAAGGACCGTCAGCGAGAGATTTGATGGTGAAATTCTCCACTGGCAAGAAAACCTCCAAGAACAAGAAGAAGCTGGAAAAGGCTATGAAAGTCCTCAAGGTGCCATTGTTTTACCTTCTACTGAAGGAACTGTTTCTAATTCCAACTGTGTAACTTTAAGATGGTTAACTTAAAGAGAAGACAGGACCCAGAGCACAAGAAGACACTTCAAAAGCAGTACTCAGAGATTATTTAATGCTGTGTTCGGACGAATTGTTGTTTTAACTCTTTATCCTCACGTTTTCTCTTAGAAACATAAAAAGAAGAAGAAAGCAGAAGTTTTTAATTTCTCTGCAATTCACCTTATTCATGACCCTCAAGGTAGCTCATTGCTCAGCATCACTGCAGCAAATACAACACACAGAATTTGCCTCAAGGTCATTTAGGCTTTCATAGAACTGCATAAAATCAAATATATATATATATATATATTTTTTTTTAGATTTCTCAGAGAAGCTCTTAAAGCAGCTGGAAGACTCAAAGGAGCGCTTCGAGGTTAAGATCATGATGATGGAGCTCATATCCCGACTGGTTGGAATCCACGAGGTCGGTTACTCATCTGGGTTTTTTTGGTTGCTTGTTTGGGGTTTTTTGTGATTTCGTAAATGAGTTTATTCAAGTCAGATTAATCCGTTTTAAATGCACCTTTCAGTCCTGTGTGTCGGGTCTGGTAAAACATGTACCGGCTTCTATTGAACTCCACATT
>VVHJ01028187.1:11774-22694 GCA_015107715.1 Tylochromis polylepis
GAACTTTGTGTTTAAAAAAAAAAAAAAAAAAGGAGATCCTTCAATTGGACTCTAAAACACGCTTTAACATGTATTTTTTTTTCTGTGGATAAACAGCATAATTTACACATTTTCCGAAATAAATGATCTTTGATAATTTGTGTGAATGTGTTTTACTTGAGTTGGTTGTCATTTTTATTCACCATATACTTTAATGTTATAGTGTAAGTTAAATGTAAATATCTCATATGTCAGAATACACTGACACTGCACTGACTGAGAGTGTACTCTGTTTTTGTACTAGGTCTCTGTTCTATTTAACGACATTAAACACAGCGCTCTTAATTTTGATACTATCTGCTGGAACACTGTTGCATATTTTTAAGCCATGGCTCTCCATGTTTGCTTGTGTATAAACATCCACGACTTGTTTTCAATGTTGTTTGCAGGGTGCTGTAGAAATGAGAGCCCTACACTGCTGTACAGTAATGAGAGCTCCTCAGGGTGCAAAGGTGTTAATGTGTGATCTTATGTAAGATTTTATTGGAGAATAGAGTTGTATAATAATTGTAATTATGATCTTAAATGTCCTTACTTTGCACATTACTCCCCACTTTAGGGCTTTATTTGTGCCAAGTGTCATCTACTGAAACCCAGTCCTGTTTAGCTTCTGATGTTATGTATGTATATGTACCAATGATATGTACCATAACACTGTTTACTGCTTTTAGATGCTTTTAACTTTTAAGCTGGCACCATTAAACTGTAAGAGATTTGATATTGATATTTTTAAATATCAGTATCAAATTTAACGTCTTAGATATCAGACATCAAAGTTAAAGTGTCAGTATCTCGGAACCGAGAGGCAGGTGTGTGTGGGATATTTCAGTGTCACATAGACCGCTTTATTTAGCTTACATTTTGTTACTTCTGCTTCTTTTTCTGTACTTCTTTGAAACTACATTACCCATGAAGCACCTGGAATCACAACAAACGTGCCACTGCCAAGCAGCAAAGCATTCCCCTCAATGAAGCCGGCATCTTAATTCTCGCTGCGACATGAGGTATTTCTTTTAAATTCATCTGACCTTTTATGAGAATTAACTGTCGTTTATTTATTGCAGTTCTGCTGTAACTTTTTGGGGGCTAAATTTGTGCCCTCATCTTGTCCGTTTCCTGTCAGGGAACGCTAGCTGTCATGCGGATGCTAATCTGCCTAGTAGCTGCTTTTAGCAAACAAGCTAGCCAATAATCTGCTGCTAGCCTAGCTGTCTAGATTTATCCATGTACAGCAGAGTCATTTCGTTTCGCCTGGTTTCTAAGACACAAACGAGCATACCATGTGTAACTAGTGATGCCAATACTGTGGAGACTAAACCATAATTACGTCGCGATTCACAAATTGTTGACCTTTGGTTGAATGTATGTCGACAGAGATTTTAGTTCAGTTGTTTTGTCGACCGTTTTGACCGAGTTTAACAACCTACCTGCAGCAAAACAATCTTGGATGAAACCCGTCCTTTACACAGAACAGCTAGATGTAATATTTAAGTTGGTGCAGATTAGTCATTACTGCAGATATTTGGTATTCCCCTGTCTAATATTAGCAGGTAAAACATTTGTATTATGTACTGAATACTTTTAAGTGCCTTCAAAACAAGTAGCCTGCATACTTACACACCAGGGTTAATTCGGTGTTTTCTTTATTTAGTGCCGTGAGGGCTAGTTAAAGCATGAGACTTGTACAAGATATAATATTTGATAAATGTGACAGTAATTTATAGGTGTAGATGAGGTGTGCTAAATGCTATCCATGGTAGAGAAGATGATATAAATGCAAAGTCTGTGCAGATAACTGTATTGCAGATTGGCCCTTTGACATTTATCAGACACTTTTAAGAGCTGCCTGAACCTCAGTCTCTTAAAATGTGGTGGGAAAAAAACCTTAACTCAGTGTGTCAGCTTTATTAGTCAGTTAATGACAAAGAACAACATTTGGCCTCATTAAGGGCACTTGCAGTGTTCCCTTGGAAGTGGGTGAAGTAATTTGACATGACAACTGTAGGTCTTTGGAAGAGTGTGACTCTCTTTGTGTACTTCAATGCCTTACATTCCTCAGTGGGAGTCTTGATTTTTGTATGGCATGGGAAAATGTGGTTGTTATCATCCTTCTGTGTGCACTCTGAGCAGTAGTTGTGCACTGCATCTGTCGTTAAATTATTAACTCTCTCACTCCACTTCCTCGTTATAAATAAAATAGCACGGTCTGATCATCTTAGCATCTTAAGACCCCCCCCCCTCCTCCAGCGACTGCTTAGGCCAACCCAGCTTTTGCCTTTTAAATAAAGTAGATATTACTGCATCCCTACATATGTTGAAGCCTATCCACAAGCCTACAAAGTAGAACAAAAGTGGCGATTGGCTTTGATCATAAGTGCGTATGATGGGACTTGATGTTTTCTGCTCTTTTAGCTGAGAGGACTAGTGATGAGGGGGCGATACACTGAGGCTATTCAGTGTCAGAGACATAGCTTAAAAAAAAAAAGCAAGACAGTACATCATCTGTAAGGCGTAGGTGGAGCTTTAGGCTTCAGCTGATACTCTCACTTTCTGTTCTTAAATAAAGACGTATAAATTGTGGAAATTGTTCATCAGATCATCAGGTAGGTTTTTTTTTTAATGGGTTAGATTGCTGAGTTTCTTCCTTTTTAAAGTGTGATTTGTGTGTTTGATGAACTGCTTTTCCCTTGTTTTGCTAAAATAGTAAAGAAGTTACTCTAAAAGAGGGGAGGAATACTGACTAAACTTGCTCAGCTGGCAGGCCATGTCTCCCACCCCTCACTTCCTCTTTGTTGCCTCTATTGAAGGTTGCTGTTATTTGTGCTGAGTTGCAGTTGTTAGATCCCGTTGAAGTCGGTGGAATTTAAAAATTGCGCTTCTTATTATTGCTGAATGCAGGTTGTGATTAGACTGTTAGTATTGTTGAGTGGTTGTGTTTTTGTTTTTTAAACAGTCTAACGCTACAATCCAATAAAATTGAGAAAAGATGAACAGTGATGGAGCCTCATGAGTGACTCATGAATATAGAGACGGGAGAGGAGATTCACTATTCCACCGTTTTTCTTTGTAGCAGACACTTAAGTCTAAACATTTGCAGTTATTTTAACATAAAATCATCTGATTTAAATCAAATTAAACTAAACATCTGTATTGTTAAAACACTGCAAAACAAAAAAGACCAAAGTGGAATGAATATGATTGTATGTATTTACCAGCTTGTATTTTTACCATGTAGGTGTTGTTTCCTGTAGCCCACTATGGCACCGGGGGATGTGGTGCCAGACCATGCCAAACAGCTGAAGTCCAAGGAGAAGCGGCCTGCAAACAGGGCATTGAAATCAGAATGCGAGCCTGATGGGTCCTTTATCTTTGAGGCTCATGAAGCCTGGAAGGACTTCCATAACTCCCTCCGGCATTTCTATGAAGTGGGCGAGCTCTGTGACGTCACGCTGAAGGTGGGCCTCTACGCCTGGACTCGAGAAAGATTTGTTTCTTTTTACTTTTTGTTTTAGCGGAGCTTTTTGTGAGTTTTGTAATGTCAATGTGAAATGAAAACTGTTTTATAAAGAGTGGGATTTATTTTTGTTGTTGTTTTTTTGTTGTTTTTTTTAGATTGGCCTATTCTAAATTTCACAACTAATGCCAAAATCACATCACATGGTGAACATTCATAAGGAGTAACTTATTAATATTAGGGCTGTACAATTATTTTTGATCAATGTTGAGATTGTGATTAGTTGTCAGGATAATTTATTGATTTCCATGACAAAGATGTTTTTATTGCACTTTCATGGAAATATAATACTGCTGTAACATCCATATTACATTCTTAATAATGCACAAATCTGTGTATCGAAATAAAAGTGGTCCCCCTTATCCACCTGATTTGAGTGCAGCCCTTAGAGGAAAACTGCAATGCAAAGAATTGTATCAAAACTTAAGACAACGATAAATCCACAAGGCACTGCTCTCACTTTTACATTATGCTGTATTCCTTTCATTAAGCAAGTGTTTAAATGAGGTGTTTATTCACCTGGCTCAAGTGCATCCCCTAGGAGCTAAAGTTTCACTCATTTCTTGGATTTTCATGATGTGAATAAAACTTGTAGCAAAGCACTTGACAGCAGTGAGGTCCCTCATTTTGCATATAGCGTAGCTATCGCCACATATCACCACACATAACTCTATGAGGGGATAAAATATGTTTTGTAGTAAAGTTGATTATTTTCCTGAAACATCCATTACTCATCGTGTTTAGTGGACACACATCTTTAGCCAAAAAGAATACAGATTTCAGTCAGTCTTTGTGAGCTCTGTGAATACAATACACACTGCACAGCTCACTTTTGTGGACATCTGAGTTGGTGTTGCAAGATTCACCTTGGATTGTTCTTCTTGGCTTTCATGCATTATCATACTGCAGTTTGTGGTGTGTTTTCAGAGAGCTGAATATGTTAGGTGGGTTGTGTTGTGGTGTAACCACCACTTTACAGTACCATTTGCACATAATCTATTTTGGTTGCACTAAACCCAAACGGCAGATGATGATTCACTTGAAGGAACAAGCTTGTCAACTTCTGACTTCATCCACACTATTCCAGGAAACGTGATGCTGGGTGGTAAAGGGAACTCCAGTGTTTGGCACATGCAGACATATAGTCAGGCAGTGATTTAGGGAATGCTTGAGTTTGTTCCACTGTTGGAGCACACATTTTTCAGTATCACTTCAGTTGATTTAATTGAAGGAAACTAGTTTTGATTGAGATTAAAATTTGATTCATTGTGCAGCCCTAATGTATAAAGTGTGCTTGTATCATGTATTTTGTGTTTTTCTTTTTTTTCTAGGTTGGCAGTAGGTTGATACACTGTCACAAGTTGGTGCTGGCCTGTGTTATCCCTTACTTCAGGTATGTTTTGTCTGTATCGGTGTCTTAAACCTGGATTTTTTTCTAACGGCAATAAGGGGGAGACTTTTTGGATTAAAGAAAAGATATCGGCTTGTATAGAAAAATGTACGACCTAAGGACACAAAGTTTTACTAATGGGTTTATTGTCTCAGTTGTTAGTTTTAATTCTTATCTAACACATTATGGTTCGATTTTGTATATTGTGTTCTAAGAACGGTCCACAACTCCCTCGTCATGCCCAATTTGCAAAGAAAAAAGAAAAGTGGCAAGCCCAAAAACAACAACAAAAAAAACATATACTGCAGATGAACAGTATTTGAAAGTTTTAAAATATTCACATTACAATAATGTATTTAAAAATCCAAAGTCTTATTAGTGTTTAAAGTTTATGTTCAGTTAAAATCAGTTTTTATAGATTGAAAGGTTACTGCTATCAAAGTGTCTGTTTTTGGCAACTTGTAATGTGAACCATGTTGCATTGTTGTTTTTCATTTTTTTTAAACATTAGCTGGTGCTTTGTTTTTAATCTGTGTTTTCAAGTGACTGTTTCATTTCCTCAGGGCCATGTTCCTGTCAGAGATGTCTGAAGCCAAGCAGGAACTGATAGAAATTAAGGACTTTGATGGGGATGCCATTCAGGACCTGGTGCATTTTGCTTATTCCTCCAAGCTCACCTTAACTGTGGATAATGTCCAGCCACTGCTTTATGCTGCCTGCATCCTTCAGGTAAACAAGCACAACAAGCACTACCAGCTTATTATAATATGAACAGAGGTGTCCTGCATTTCAAGTATAGTTTTGCTTAAACCTTGATTTACCACATTAATGCATAATGACAGTTTTAATCTAAAAAAACACCGAACTATATAATACAAATCATAATATTTGAAGTTGATTTATTGCCTCTTTTGATTAGGTTGAGTTGGTGGCGAGAGCCTGCTGTGAATACATGAAGGCTCACTTTCACCCCACCAACTGCCTGGCAGTTCGAACCTTTGCCGAGAGCCACAATCGCGTGGACCTGATGGACATGGCTGACCGCTACGCCTGCGAGCACTTCACAGAGGTAGTGGAGTGTGAGGACTTCACATGTGTGTCTCCGCAGCACTTGCGTACATTACTGTCCTCCAGCGACCTCAATATTCACTCGGAGACACAGGTGTACAATGCAGCAGTGAAATGGCTAAACGCAAACCCACAGCATCACGAGGCCTGGCTGGACCAGATCATGTCTCAGGTTTGAGAATGACCTGAAAAGGTTTTTTTGTTTTTTTTAACTTTTTTTTTTTTGTGTGTTGTATTCTTGAATGTGTGTCAGAAGTCAGAGTTTATCACCTGGTTTACTGATTACCTGAATGTTTAGGTGCATAACTGTGAGTAAAAGGAGTGTTATATAACCACTTTAGCATCCGCATGACATCCGCATGTATGTTTGTCTCTCCTTTAGGTGCGCCTACCCCTACTACCAGTAGAGTTTCTGACTGGAACTGTGGCAAAAGACGAGATGATCAAAGGTAACCTGAGCTGTCGTGACTTGATGGATGAAGCCAGGAACTACCACCTGCACCTCAATAACAAGGTGGTTCCAGACTTTGAGTATTCAGTCCGTACCATACCCCGGAAGCACACTGCAGGTAGTTCTTATATGGTGGTGCTCTGCTGTGAGCATGTAACAAGTTTTTTGTTTTATGGCATTTGGAAAGACATTACAACACATTTTCTTATCTTTATAAAAGCACACTTGCAGACATAAAACCAAGTGGCTTTTTGCAAGTTCATGTGTAGTTACGGATCCATTTACATTAGATTACATTAGTACCTCAAATCTGCTCTTATAGGCAGATGGTTTGGGGGTTTTAATTATAGTCAAGCTAGAAATAAGTAGCACAGTGCTGATGAATCTGTTTATATCGCTGAAACAACCCAAACTATCTCATCGTTCCTAATGCTCCTCACTTCAAATAGTCACTGTAAAGTGCTTGCATTTTAAGAATTAAACGTAATAATAAAAATGAAAAGGAGGCAGTGAGACATCGTTGCTGAGCTGCAGAGGCATATTGTAGCAGTCTGAAGTATGGTTGTGCAATTAATTGAATTCGTTAAATGTACACATGATTGAGTGATATCGAAAATGTGTGCTCTGTCAATTGAACACAACAGAAAAGCAAATCAAGGGCTCCTTGACTCCTTCCCTTATAAAGAGGACTCCTGTACCCTTAATGATCAGGTTTTACACCTCGGTATATATCAACAAAGATGAGGTTTGATGACCATTTAGAATAGGTTCCGGTGTGTTCTAAGGGTAGCCCCAGTAAGCTGTATAGACAGAAACCATCCTCAGTAACTTCTGAAGCAGGCCAGAAATATGACAGAAATTACTCTGCTCAGAAAAGAGAAACTCTGGAAAGATTTGAATCAGTGTCTGACTACATGTATGCATGAGCCAATCACAGCTGTTCCCTGTACCATGCAGCTTGAGGTTTCCTGGATTCATCTGGACAAGTAAGACTATGTTTAAAAAGAAGATGTACAACAAAAATCAAACAACATCTGATACAACAGAAGGTGCTGGACATTTAATCGGCAAAACTTCAGCCACCTGAAAACACCACAACCTGAAATGTAATTCATGCACGAAGGCCAAGAGAAACAATGCAATGGTTGCTAACCTCAAATGTCCATAAAGTGAGCCTGTAGAGTGTGTCGGCTCACAAAAATGCACTGAAATCACAGGCAGTCCTATTCCATTTGGCCAAAGCTGAGCATCCATTAAACACTGTGTTACTCACAGTGTTTAATCAACAAAGGCTTTGTGAAAATGGTAAACATATTATGCCTTTATGCAGTTAATTTGCGAAAATGGCAAATCCTGCGCTGTGTGCAAAACATCACAGGGGAAAAAGGGGAGGTGTCTCAGGGCTTCAGAGTACTTTGCTACAAGTTTTTGTCATGTCTGCCATCCAGGTACAATGAAGGGAGTGAAAGACTTTATATTTTGCTTCTAGAAGATGCACTGATGTCAGACCTCATTTGTTTGCAAACATGTTTTTTAATTAAAAGAAATGTAGGACAGTGTAAAAGTGAAAGCAATGCTCTGCTTGATGTTTTGAGACTTCCCTTAGTAAAAAAATTCAAGACCTAATTTCCACTTGGTTACTAACAAATTGCTTTCTCCTACTTCTGGAGAGTAATTTTAATGTGTGTGTTGCTCTGTCCACCTGTGCTTTGTTCTCTGGGATTGTAACAAAAACACTGCACAGATGCTGAATTTAAAAGTTGCTGCCATGCCAAGAAAAATAAGGGCCCTGAATCTCATGCTCAGATACATTTTTCAAAACTTTTAGTAACTTCTCATTTATGTTAACTTTTCCATCTTGGATGAAGTGTTTTTCATCTTCTTCCTGAAGTCCTCAGAGTACCAGGCATTTGTTCTGTCCAATTGTTTCCTCAGGAGTTTTGTTCTGCGTGGGTGGTCGCGGCGGTTCTGGTGACCCGTTTCGCAGCATTGAGTGCTACTCCATCACTAAGAACAGCTGGTTTTTTGGCCCTGAAATGAACAGCAGACGGCGTCACGTGGGTGTAATATCTGTAGGAGGTAAGAAAGATTTCATATGATTACATTACAGAATGTAAACGAGAACATTTTCACCTGAGCGATGAAATGTTGGGTATAGAAGCTGAGGGAATAGAGTACAACATACTCAATAAAGTCAAAAGTGGGCACAGATGAGCCAGATCCTCCTGATCACTCACACAGTTAAATTGTCTCATACCAATATAGTTGTCGGTTGGATGCTCCTGTTCAGTGGTGCTGAGCACCAGGCACGTGTTCTTGAGGAGGAAGAAATCATAACCATGAAGAAAAAAAAAAAAATGAACAGATGAGTCTGATCCAGGAGAGCTCCACCTTCCAGTTAACTGGACATTAAGGATCTGCTGCTAATGCTTGATACTAATAGCACATAAGATGTGGCTGATCAGTGAGTTTCTAATTAGTGTGCAGTATGTCAATATAAAGGGTATCAATTCGTATTACTATTCTGGTCACATGATCGTAAGTCCCTGTCTGTTTACCATTTATTTTCCTCAGGCAAGGTTTATGCTGTTGGGGGCCATGATGGTAACGAACACTTGGGCAACATGGAGATGTTTGACCCCTTCACCAACAAGTGGATGATGAAAGCATCGATGAACACCAAGAGGTATAAACTGAAAATTTGCTCCTGTGCAACTCCTGAAGAAAAGTTGGAGTGACTGAAAAATGTTTAATGTTATGATCACACAGAAAGAAAAATTTTTTTTAAAATTTTGATTGCATAAATTCCTGTTCGATAGTAAGGAATGTACATTTCTCTCTGTGAAGCATTTACTATATGGCAAGTTTCATGAACATGTGTATGGCAGGAGAGGGATAGCCCTGGCAGCCCTTGGTGGGCCTATATATGCTATTGGGGGTCTGGACGACAACTCCTGCTTTAACGACGTGGAGCGTTATGACATCGAAAGTGACTGCTGGAGTGCCGTGGCGCCGATGAACACCCCCAGGGGAGGAGTTGGATCTGTGGCACTGGGGGTAAAACTGAAGGGAAAAGTCAAAAACATCTATCTGATCTGTGATATGTACTCAGCACCTAACTACTTTATGCTCTCCCATTTTCAGAATTTTGTGTATGCTGTGGGAGGCAACGATGGCGTGGCATCACTGTCCAGTGTGGAACGGTTTAATCCTCATCTCAACAAGTGGACGGAGGTCTGCGAGATGGGACAGCGTCGGGCTGGAAATGGAGTCAGCAAACTTAATGGCTGCCTCTATGTAGTGGGTAAGAGGAATTGTAGGAGAACACTTCTCATATTCTTTTCTACAGGCTGATTCATTGGATAGTCCAATAATGTCTGTTGGAATTTACTGCACTGACTTTATATGATGCAGTTTATCAATGTTTTCTTCCTCTTTCATGAGTGCTTGTTTGGTGGACCCAGATCACATGCTTGATGTACAAACACCTCAATTTTATAAACAAATGCTCGAATCCGGAAAGCCAAAAGTTCATCGTTTGTAAAGCTGTTTGGTAACTGATTCACAGGAAGAGGATTTTATTGCACCACCTCAATTTAAAGAGTTGTTTGAGGTTCACTGAAGTCTCCGTTATGAAATTGTACGTGGTAAATAGCTTCAGGTAAAAACATGTATAGCTGCCTGGTTAATGGCATATAACTATTTGACTCTTTACTCATTTTAAGCCTACCAGGAGTAACCCTTGAAGCTATTCTCTGAACCGAGCAGTTTCTGTCATATTTCAGGTGTGTTTATAGAACAAAATGACTACGTTTGTTTGAGTAGTTTGTGAGGGTGGTCTCTGCCTTTGCAGCTACTCTTGAAAACCCCCAGAAAGTATTCTAGTAGTTGTCATAGTGTCGATATCTATACCGAGGTGTCAAAACTCATCATTAAGCGTACAGGGAGGTCTTTAAATGCCGTCTTTATGGGAGACGGAGTTAAAAAACAGGTGTTAAACCTGAGTGTGAGGTTTTACCAATGTTCTCAGCATTTCATGCTGCCTTTTATCACACATGGGAGTTTCATATTTTTTCATATTATTTCATATTTTATAACATTTTTATGACTGTCTTATCTTATAATTTTCTGAAAGGTGGTTTTGATGACAACTCACCACTGAGCTCTGTAGAGCGCTTTGACCCACGAATGCACCGCTGGGAGTACGTGTCAGAGCTCACCACCCCACGTGGCGGGGTCGGGGTCGCCACTGTAATGGGAAGAGTGTTTGCAGTCGGGGGACACAATGGAAACATTTACCTGAACACAGTGGAGGCTTTTGAGCCACGAATGAACAGGTCAGTAGGAGAAGAATGAGGATTGTGTTTCTACATGTACAGACATGTGAGAGAATAACTTTAGTCAGTAGGCGTAGAACTGGTCAGTAGAGGCATTCCTGTTTCAGATGCCTGGTTTTTT
>VVHJ01028189.1:0-11932 GCA_015107715.1 Tylochromis polylepis
AGGCCGGACCAGTGTCGGAGGCCACGCGGCCGACCTCCGGACCAGCCTCGCCGTCGCTGCGGGGCGAGCGGCCGTCCGCCGGAACTGTTGTCACCCTGCCGCGGGACCTGTGGCCGGGAGCGTCGCCGGCCAGGGCTGATCCCCTCTTCCGTCCGCGGGGGGGGGAGTAGGTTCGGCCGGTTGGAGCCCCGGCCTCAATCGGGTGATGGGGGTATGTGGCGGGGCGTGGCTTGCGGTGCCGTGCGGTGGAGATGGCTTCACCTGCACGGCATCAGCAATCACGCCTCGCCAGCCATAAAAGGGGTCCTGAGTGTTGGTTTGGGGTTGTTGTTGTGGTGTGCGGCTGGCAGCGGGAGAGCTGCAGCCGGTGTTTGTTTAACAGCAACCGTGTGAATTGTGTTAACCGTGTAGAATAAAATATGTGGAGCAACATGCCCGAGTCGTGGGGTCTGCCTTCAGTCCGCTACAGTGAGGAATCTCAGACCCGAATGTGGTAGAGTTTTGGTTAATTGTCAGCCTGGCATGCTCGCTCCACTTTAACTTCAATGCGCACCACTTCTGTTGACAGAGCTTGTTCCACCATTCACTGCTGCAGGGCCTCAACCTTCAAGTGCTCTGATCTCAGCGTCTTGCCAATGCTCTTTTTCCAGGAAACCACTTACTCTACTTATATGTTGCCAGGACAGGTGTTGGAGTAAAATTAGTGACCAAAAAAAATCTGAAGCTGGTATTTAAAGGTGAAAAACTATAATTATAACAATAATATTTCACTATACAGACTTTTATTTTATTTTTGACATGTATGCAAACTAGATTTGTATCTGTTTACATCTGAAGCTAATTGTACTGCATCTTCATGACCAATTTAATTATGTCATTCAGTTCTTACAGTTCTTAGTTCTTACAGCTGTGCTGTAGATCATGAGAAAATATTTAGCGTAAAACTTTAGATCTTCAGCAGAGTTAATTTTGATGGCATGATTTTCAGCTTCTCATGACACAATAATCACACCTCATCTATCATAGCATACTTCAAGTGAAATCAGAAAAACATGCTTTAGATGGTTCATTTACTGTCCTTGAACTTTTCCCAATTTTTCCTTACAAGCTCCAGCAAAAATAATGGTCCAACAGAAGACTAGATTAGAATTCAGATTTGTATAAAATATGTGGGAGGCCGACAAAGAACATTCCAGCTTAAAGGTATAATGACAGTCAGACCCTGACTCCCCCTTCCCCTATCTCCGCTTCTCTTGTTCTTTCCTTCCTTCTCATTTCATCTGTCCCTGCAGGTGCGGCAATACAGGCTATGCCCAGGGGTTAAAGGAAAGCTTAATATGAGCCGTTAAAAAATGGAATTGCTGTTGGCGATGAGCTTAATCACTCAGTGGAACATTTGGGTGCAGTAAAACATCCTGGGTGGAGGCCCTCCAGCCAACTAGTTTGATCTATGACTTTATTCACCCATTTCACATCTTTGAGGGGGATAGCTAACCATAGCTGACCCTGACAAACAGATGCTTAGCATTACAGGTCTTAGCAGCACTCCACTAGCTCTTGACTGCTAGCATTGACATTGTTAGGCCTCACCAGTGAACTCGATTTTTCTCTGAACCACTCTCCTGCTTTCTAGCAAAAGCCCAAATTGTCAGTTTTGACCAGCATGAAAAAATATGAAGTGTGCTCTTCTGTATGTTTTGTGTGCAAGTGACTGTGCATATGTGTACCTCTGTGAGTGTCTTTGCTGTGCAAATACTTGTGTGGGCGTGTGTCTGTGTGTAGGCAGACCAACAAATGTGACAGACAAATTTATGTGGCCAAGCACCAGTAGTACTAGGGACTGTGTAGCCATCTGATTATGCATGTGCATTCCACAACTACCCTATTTGTCCTTTGTGTGGTGGTGTGGAAATGCCATTTCTCCTTTGTTTGGGAATGTTTTGAATTTGATCAGTCACATAAATCTATTCAAAGTCATCTCTGCATGCTGACCTTATAATGGAGGTGGTTGCCAAGCAATTACATGCCTTGCCTTCTCTCTGGCTGAACAAAGAGAAACAAGCCTTGTGTTTTAAACGGATGAGCAGTGAAAAGGTACTCAGCGCCTATTTTTACCATATCTAGCTGGAAAGCTGACTGAACAGGGATTTATCACATTTCTACAGAGACTCACACATGCACTTAGACACAAAATTAAACACATGTGTACAGTACATCTGCAGGCGCTGATATACTAGCACTCGTATTTATTCACATGCTATCCTCTGTTTGAACTGTTGAGTTGCCTCTTTTAAAAGATTGTATTGCTTTTCATGCTAGCAAACAAATTAGGACTCATCTTTGCAAGTGTGGACATTTTACCGCTATTTAGTCAGCTCGTAGCAGTTTGAGAATGGCTGTTGCATCATAAGAGAGTTTTTTTATAATATGCATGAATCCAACATAAAGCAAAGTTGGTTGTATTTGATAAATATAATCTGTTGTGTCGCCGCAGGATTTGCTTGTAAAAGATCATAGAAAACACAGATTAATTCATGATACAGTTCTTTCATGACTTGCTGCTAATCTAAATGCTGTCATGCTGCAAGACAATCATCTGTGATAGATCACAACATCTGTGTAAATGAAAACTTTAAAAAATGCTCAAAAAGGCAAAAAGCAAAATGTATTTATTGACTTCATTTATAATGCATGAAATACAATTAATTAGCTCTCAGATGCTTGGCACAACTGTATCAATAATGTATCACTAGAGGAAGTGATTCGATTTATTGCCTTATCAATATTTTGTCCCGCTGCTAATAAATAGCATAAATATGCGAGGCAGTCAAAAAGGAAGGCATAACTTACAAAATAAAACATAAGGCAGTACTTAGTAATGACAGACAAAACTCTGATAGCAATTTGTAATCAGTTTGGCATATTACTCTGAAGCTTACTGACAAAGCAAAAAGACTGGCTCTCTGTGCTCTTTCTGCTCCATCCTTCCTCAATCTCACTCAGCCTTGCCTCATTTGTTTAGTTGCCAAAGATTGGGCAGGGTACCAAAAAGTTGACTTAGAGCTGTCTGTCTGCTAGCTGGCTTCTTGCTGGGGTGGCAGTCAAACCCAAATGACTTTATGTCTCTGTCCCCACAGGAAATGCCATTCAGGCCTTTGGTTATGGGATAGACAACACACAGAACAAAAGTGGGCCTGTCCCAGGCCCCTCAGCGACACCGAAGCCAGACCCTGTATGGACACAGGAGGTCTCAGAAAATCCCTCTGTGACTATCCCAAAGGTAATAGGTTCTCAGTGATTGTTTCATTACATGGGATATTATACATGTAGATGTTAAATCTGATGGTAGAATTGGATTTAGAGTTGTTATTTACTGCCTGCTTGGCAATCAGGTAAGCTCTACAGTTTGAAGGCTACTAATATGAAGCTTGTGCGTATGCTCAATAAGGAAGATCACTCATCTGCTTGCTTTCCCAGGGGTTCGACTGCTAGGCTATTCTTTACATTGCTCCCACTTTCCCACGCTGCCAAACTCAATACTGATCATTACAATCAGTATTCCAGTCATTACAATCATTACTGTAGTCCAATCATCTTCTTGCCCGCCTTCTTTGAGCCAATCAGCCTCCACTCTGCGTGCATTAAATCTCACTGCAGTGTGCCTGATCATGCAACAGCTAACAATCATGTTATGTTTTTTTAATTCTGTACCCTGTCACAGTAAGATTGCTCTTTTTTGGGGGAGGTCCTGTCCTAAATCTTATGACTGCTGGGATTCCTTTCTGCCATGATGGGTCATCTTATCGGCAAATAGATCTCAAGAAATCAGTTCTTTCAAATGATCTCTCCTTATTGAACTTGCAGTCATGACATATTTAGGTCAACTTACTGTAAAATTTAAATAGATGTGGATTTTGGTTAGTTTTGTTTTTGTTTTTATGTCACAGCAAAAATATACATTTTCATCACTTTCCTGCAACTTCTGTGCATACATTTGTTAAAATGGACCAATTGCAAGAAGAATCCCAAAAATACTCCGCTTTCTCTTTTATACAGTTGCAAAATAATAAAACTTAATGTCCTGCACTGTTCACATTCGCATCACATACAATCTCTATGCTTGTTAAAGCAATTGGCACATCAAAACAGACGCTTTATGATAACACAGTTTATGCTACACCCAAGATGATGACATGTGGTTGAAATATTATATTTTTCTCACAGACAAAGAAATATTGAAAGGAATGGGAGGTGGGGGCTTAATCTGGATTAGAGGTTCTAAAATACTGGCCCAGGGCCTGTTCTCTGCCTACTCTGAAGACTGCAGTCAACTCACTATAACTAGGTTCACTGTCTGGAGCAGAAAAACATTACTACTTTTATTTTATTTTATTTTTTTTGCTGTGCTGCACAAATGCATAGCTCTTTGTCTTTTAACAAAACTGTTCTTCATTTTCTCTTCAAATAAGTGTAAAAATTAAATTATCCACCAAAGAATCCTTCTTTTATCAGTCCCTCTGTGACTAAACAGAAATATTTCACTTTACACTATAGGTCGAGAAGAGGTTTTTCTTTTTATCTAGCTGTTGAGTTGGATTAGTTTTCACATTGAATTACGGTTGTGTTTTACAGATGTATTTTAGATGTTCCGTGCAGCTTTCTAAAGTAAGAGTAATGATGCTTTTCACCTTTTCAGGTTTGGCAGCAGTATAAAACTGTACTTTATAAAATATTCTGCTGCTGATGTTGTTGTTCATGTCATTTTTTAGTGACTGTTACATATCCACATCCAAGTAATGTGCACGGTTTAAGAATGCAAATTTGTGTTCTGAATGAACAACTACCATTAAGACATTTCATATCACAGCCGTTAAATGTTCACACTGCAACTGAGTCATGCAGTTTTGTGCTTTCCACACAAGCCCTCATTGATTGGAACACAGCAAATTAAAACCTTATGTCGTGATCACTGCGTTTGAGCCTTGTTTTCTGTCTTGAATTCTTAGTTAATATGTTAAACCTTGAGTTTCTGCTTTGTTTCTTTTGTTATTTCTGTTTATAAAGTTTAGAATTTTGTTTATTTTATTTTCCATATCCAATTTTTTCCCAATTATTATTCCACTGCTGTGCTTTCTGTTGGTTTGTTTTGGAGTTTGCATTTTTGCATCCGCCTAATAAAACAGCTCAGTTTTTGTTCATTCAGTCTACCTTCTGCATGCTGCACTTGGGTCCCAGTTCTACAAACCTTGGACCCAGCAGCAGAGTTTGAACAGCAGCAGGTGGCTTTCTCGTTTTTTGAGAAGGATTTTGGAACTGAAGCCACGGCTCACCACTGAATATGAGCCAATCTCCAGAGGGGCTTACCAAGGCAATGGGGACCTCAACCAGTAGTTGTGCTCCTGAGGGAAGCCATACCTCAAGGCTACCAAGCCCGCAGGTCCAACCTCCACCAGAAGTCAAAGTGGGTTGAGTGTGCAGCTAGATAGCCTGCCACCTGCTGTTGCTCCTGTCAGCAAGAGTGACTGCAGCCCTTGGCGACACTGCAGATTGCAGCCTCAGCAGCCTCTCCTTCCTGAGTGTTTTCCCGTGAAACTCTTTGCCCTGAGTTCCTTTTTTTTTAATGCTGGCTACCCCTGTGACCATATTTACTGTGCCCAAACCAGTATCCCCTGTGAGACTGGGGTTCTTAAAACTGTCCTAGCTGAGTGTTCTGTGGTGCCAAAGCAGGTGCAGCCCAGGAGTCCTGTGCCTAAGCAAGTAGAACTTGAGGCAGGCTTATTTGAGGTGAGCTGCCAATCTCACAAATGCTTCAACCACCTGAGGAACTTCATTGCCGCCACTGGACACCTGTCTCGTTACCCTTCAGTTTCCACTTACCTGATTACCCCCTTGTGCATAAATAGTCCTGCATCTGTTGTACTTACCAGTGTCCCTCTATTGTGTACTCCTGTAATTTCTTTGGCTTTCTTTTGGCTCATTTTTGGACTTTGTGTCTCTGCATCAGGCTAAGAAAGCAGCTCACTTTATGTTCATTTAGTCTTCCTTTTGTGCCTTTGGATTCCAATTCTGTAAACCCTGACACCCTAAAAATGTTGCAAAGAGGAAAATTAATGAATAAGCACAGCTGATAACATTAACAGTGTGTATATTTCCGAAAGGTAGAGAAAGAGAGACGATAGCAGAGGGGGAATGGGTGGTGAAACTGCTTTCTCCAAAGGTTTTGTGTGTGTGTCACTATTGATGCACTGCTCAGTGCCTGTCTCACTGCAGCATGGTGTTTAATTTATTGTAAAAATGGTAATTAGGAAACAATAAGACATGTGATTACTCAAGCAGGAAGTTTATAATTAGAGAGGGAGCTGGTAGCGACATTTTGGGCGGCCCTGAGTTCTCAGACAACTATGCCTGGCAATTAAAACTTGTCAAACTTCCATGGCAGATAAATTGGGGGAGTGTTGTTATGTTATGAGTCCTCTTGGCAGAAGACTGACTGACCAGAGCTGTAAATCTCACTGTGGCTCATTGAGTAAACATGTGGTCTGAAGCTTGGTCCTTTGAGCACTGTAAAGATGCATCCATATTTAGGTAACTGAGCAGTGTCATGCTCCCTCGCGCAACTCCAGTGGTGAGTTTACACACGTGATATTTGTGTACCCAGTTTAAATGTGCATTACAACCAACTGATACAGTTTCTAAAGTAAACTAAGTCTGTTTTGAATGGCAATTATCATTTGCTTACAGTGTCATGTCACCAGTCTGCAGGGTCTTCCACCAACCAGTTGGCCCTTAAAACCTCATGTGTTTGGAAGTTTTGTTGGCATACTGATTATGTTCATTTGTACACACTGTTTGGTTAAGGCACCAAAATTACTTCTCTGGGAAGGCACTAAAGTCATTTGATTACTCTTTGGAAAAAAGATTTTAGTTTAGATTAAAACACACCATTTCACATCACTAAACACATATTACAAAGCTCAGTGTTCCAGGTGATGAATAAGCGTCAGTCCAATATTTGTATCAGTTGTTGTGCCTTAAAAAAGCGAGATTTTTTTTTAAAGTGAGTGAGTAGCCCTGTGCAGCCGATCTGTTAAATTCAGTTCTGTGTTGTTCAGTATTTATGTACTATGCCAGCAGTGTACTGGTGGGAAACAGTTCTAAGAGTTTATGGAGAGAGCTAACTGCAAACACTTACCAGTTTTGAGGTATTTCATGTCCGCTACATCAAATTTTCTTTGCAGTAGTTTGTGGATTGATGATGGGTGAAAAACTCAGATGAGTTTTCGTTGTCAGCTTCTCTCCCTCTCAGTCTCACACGTGTTATGTTCATTATTTATTGGACCTGCTTTAACATACCAAGTTGTCCTCACCTCCACTCTGACTGTGCATGAGGAGATGCACACATATAAAACTGGGAGAAGACAAAGGCAGCAAAGTGCAGTATACTAAGCTGAAATTAAACAAATGCAAAAAGAATCGCCATTCATTTGCATTATGCTGGTGCTGATTATATTATTTTACTAATAAACACAGATTCAGTGAATGTGCTTGCATATATTTATTAGCCACATTTTGCTTTATAAAGTTTGGAAAGTAATGTTTAAGTTCAGCCCGACGTTGCCTTACACAAGATTATCTTATATCAGTACTGCAAATGAAAAAGTTGAATTGGTGCATCCCTGATCAACTGGAGATTTAACATGTACTTATTCCCACAACTGCAAAAGCATCACTTGATCTGGATTACTTTCTGTTTATCGGTGATCAATATTGATGATAATGTGCCATCTTGGCTACAGGCAGGTACCAGGAGGGTGTCTACTAGTCATATCTATGGGACAGATTGCAAATTATAACTGGCCATTCAATGGGCTGATAACAGTCAAAGTGGGCACTATCTTTTTGCTCTAATATAAACTCAAAGGATTTGGCTAAAAATAGACCACTCTGCATAAAGCAGTTTAATACTTTGTTAAGTCATTTATATATGACACAAACAACATGAATATATGTTAAATCACAGAAGTCTATGTGTACAGACGCCTGGAATGTCAGTGCGGGTGTACAGAAATCTGATGTTTACTGAATTTCCAAAATATCCGTTTATGTCAGTAGGATAAACCCTCATTTGATGCCAAGGACTCGATTCCAATCTCAGCAGGAGATATTATGTTATTGCTCTCTGTTGTAAGTAGATACACATTTTTATTTAAATCTATTACTGTGTAAAAGGATATGACTTTAAAAAAGATAAGATATATATATAGTCAGTTATGTGAACATACAGTGGTTAAAATTCTGTTGAAACATTAGGTAAGTTTGATTTAGACATCAAACAAGTTTACCGTGATTTTAGATGACTTTGAACCCAAATCGATGGAAAAATGCTCAGTGGGAATGAAATTTCTCATAGATTGGATGGTTTGTGAAACCTTATTCAGTAAACAGTCAGTCAGGGATCTTTATGTGGTGGCCATTATATAAAGGTAACAGATAATTCACCATGATCATCACTGGCTACTTCATTAGGTACACCTGTTCAGACGATTGCTAAGGAATATGTTTAATCAACTAATCACAAGTAAATACATTTAAGCATGTAGATATGGTCAAAAACCTCAAACCAAGCATAAGAATGGGGAAGAAAGGTGGCATTGAATGTGGCATCATTTTTGGTGCCAGATGAGTACTTTCTGAGACTCTACAGAGACTCTACTGCATTTTCCCACACAACCATCTCTAGGGTTTACAGAAAATGGTCCAAAAAAGAGAAAATATGCAGTGAGCGGTCATTGTCTGGATGAAAATGCCTTGTTGATGGAGGAGGTCAGATGAGAATGGCCATACTGCCTCAGGCTGATAGGAAGGCAGCAGTAACTCAAATAACCACTCATTACAGCCAGTTTATGCAGCAGATCTTCTCCGAATACACGTCAAACCTTGAAAGCTGGTGGGCTACAGCCGCAAAACACCACTCCAGCTGCCACTGCGGTCAGTTAACAGTAAACTGAGGCCACAGCGCACAACGTTCACACAGTTTCACCAAAATTGGAAAAGATTGGGCATTTTTTCAGCTCTTTAACACCAATTGACAGCTTACTTCAGGTTAGTTACTGACCATGTCCATCCCTGTATGACCACATTGTATCCTTCTTCTGATGGCTGCTTTGAGATGTGGTGGAACAGGAGATTCACATCATGCATGTGCAGCAACTGCTTGATACTATCATGTCAGTGTGGACCAGAATCTCTGAGGAATCTTTCCAACACCTTGTTGAATTTGTGCCATGAAGAATTAAAACAGCTCTGAAGACACTGTGTAGCAAGCAAGGAGTAACTAATGAAGTGGCCGGTGAGTGTATGTTCACAGCATATCCTCATTAGCAGATTTTTGTACAGCTCGCTTTCACACTACCCTTTTCCCCACACCTTGTGCCTTCTTTCAAATTACTGAATGTTACTATGCGATGCCGTTTCAAACCAATTACGTTCACATTTACCAAACTTGTATTCAAATGTACAAGAAGCGAATACAGGAAGTGCCTACTGTTTCTTCAATTTTTGCAATGTGTTTCTTTGAAATTTTTAATTTTATTAAAAGCAACTTGTGCATGTGATCAGTCTCCACGCCCACATTACACACACCCAAACACAAACACAAGTACACACACTCAGCTCGCAAGCAGCGGAAGGCTAGTGTTGTCTGTGCTCTCATGTAACCCTGTCACTGTTGATTTTCAGCTCAATTGAATGGAACTGACTGGTGGAAAAGGCTACATAACTCAGGGTTACTCAATAACTAGTCTTTCAAAGTATCCTGTTTTGCTGTAAATTTGACAGTGAATGAAAACAAATGCTGTCTAGATGTGTATTTACCCCTTAAATGACAAGTCCCGTGCGTTTTTAACAGTTTAAATAAATGCTTTTGTTTCTCATGCTCTCTCTGCCTGTAAACAAATAAGGGCATTTCGACATTGTCTGTATTCTGTCATGTATATGCATGTGTTTGTGCTTTAGCTCTTTGTTCATGTGTGTGCAGCTTATCACAAGCCTGAGTGTATGTGTGGATATTGGCTGCAGCTAGAGATCTGGACTCATGTCAACAGGCTGCTGCCACACATCACTGCCCTTGCTAATTAATTGGCTTTTAGTCGCGGATGTGTTTGGTGCATTGTCAGGCTACCCATTGCTGCTCCTCCCTGCGTGCACCCCTCTTTTTTTGGCAACTGTCATTTCAGTCATTTCTTTGTAAAGTGCGAATTCACAAACACAGGTACTGTGATAACTGCAGCTATTGGAAACACCTCCTTTGTCTTCCTCGTTCTCCCTCTTGCATCCTTCTTCACAGAAGCAAAAATATGGCTGTCTTGTTAAAATAACTCAACAATTTTCTTGTTTCATTATTTATTTTCTCATTTATGTGTTGCCTTGTTCTGGTGGAAGACGAAGTGCTGGTAGATAACATCATAGTAAATCTTTTTTTTTTCCTGTGCACAGCGAAATGGGCGAATACATAGTGAAGATGAGGTGAGGGGAAGGTGGAGGAGGGGGAAAGAGGAGGAGAAAGTGTTTCATGTTCCTTATGATGTGCCTCTCTATTGCTGTACAGGTCTGAAAGTGGTACCTTTGCAAATTGAGCAGGACTGCTTTAACTTGAAGGCAAATGGTTATGCTTTGTGTTACAGAAATCCGAGAAAATTGAAAAAGTATTCAAAATGCTAACAATTTTATGGAACGGCACATAATAAAACCCATTGTAGTGCGGGTATAACGATGGAACTCTGGAGGCCACAGAATTTAATATCTGTGCTGATTCCCACTCGTCTCCGCCATAATGTGAACAGTGTGGGAAAATAAACTTCACAAGTTTATTCTCTCTTGTGCATAAGAATAAACACTGTAGCATTTTGATTGTGCACAGTCAAACAAGGGGTCCTGCTTTCTTGGGCCTCTACTTGCTGTAAGATTTGCCTCATGAAATATTGAAAAGAAATCCATAGCCGCCGCTGGCTTCTGTAGTGTGTGTTTGGCTTCGTGGCATGTTTTTCTTGTAAATAAAGTCTGTAATGATAGCTTTAAAAACTGTTTAGAGACTTGCTGGCACAGCCTAAAAGAGTTTTTGAGGAAAAAAAAAAGAAAAAGTGCACACAAGAAGCTTTCCTTTGTTGCCAACTTGTTTAAGAAGCAAGGAGCATACTAAGCAGCAGGAGCTTGAAATATACTTCACATATCAAAACATTTGGTGGATCAAACATTTAATGTTCATGCCAAAGTGGATGTACTGCGAATGTCATTTCTTGCTTTGACTTTTTGAATTATGTTTTCTCTTCTTCTCTTTAGCAGTGACCCTGTCCTCTCTCATCTCCCTCCTGTCCTGTCTGACCTCTCTCTTATCAAATGCCAGAACAGGAAAGCAGCGTGAATTGTGAGTCATATCTAACCTTTTGCGTATCTCTCTCCCTCTGTGTGTCCCTGTCTATCTGCCCAGTATCCTCAACCAAGAGGTGGTGTTATGGACCTGGGAGAGGATCACTCCTCTTGTCTCTATGCCAATGTCTGGGCTCTGCTTCCCAGCCTGGCTTTGGCTCTGGTCCTGGCCCAGCATGCCTTATAGAAGCGCCAGGAGGAGAAAAAAGAGGTCATCCACCCACAAGCTGATCCCAAATGCAGAAGGTGTTATTCCTGAGACTGATATTAAGAAGGCTGAATCTCTGGACAGTTGACATGGATGGCATTTACGAAAGAGAAAAACAAAAGGCAGAGAGAGGTGGAAATGACTGAAATTTTATAACTGTGAATTCGTTGTTCATTTATCGTATCATTCGGGCAGACCGCAACTGTGATGGAGCACATGGCTTTACAAAAGACCCTTGGTATGAGAGGCCACGAAGGCCGCTCTCTGACTGAGACACGAAAAACCCGGAGGACTGAAGCT
>VVHJ01028189.1:11975-24529 GCA_015107715.1 Tylochromis polylepis
AACACAATTAAATGAAGGCAAGGCAGGATTGGCAGAAAAGAAATTGTTGCAAAGAGAAAAGGAGTGAGCTTGAAGTAAATGTCATATAGTGAGATGGGACAAAAAGAAAGAATCTTTTTTTTTCTTTGGGTCTTGAACTGGTCCTTGACTTAATCTTCTCTTGGATGAACAGACCACACATTTTGGGGCACAGATGGGGGATGATTATGTTCTGTTTCTTCAAATCTAGTGTAAACTCTAAATTGTAAAGCCTACTCAATGTTCTAAGTGTTGGTATAGTATCTGTGACCATAATCAATCTACAGTACCGAGCTTTCATTTGGGTGCTACAGTATACCTTTTAAGCAGGCAGTGAAAAGAGCTAAAGGTGGCCGTGTTAAACAGTTAATGGTCTTATGGTCATTTAAGATGTTGTTGATAACTGTGGGTGTTTGCCATATGTCCACCCGCACATGTGTATATTTCTGTCTCTATGTATATAAATAACACTTTTTCTTTCATTCAGGCTAATGATATCTAGTACCTATCTAGGACATTATTGTATTCACAGGTGGCTCTGTATTGGTACTGAAGGAAGGATTTCATTATCTGCATTTATATTTGTCTATTAAGGTTTGATCACAAAGAATGTATACAGGGATAAAATTAAACGAGCTCCAACTGCTTGAAAAAGCCATAATCTGTGTGTGAATATTGTAATATTTGTTTACTGTGTGTGTGTGTGTACAGGCTTATTACGATGTGTGAATGTGTTTACAAGCATGAGAAAAGTAGCTTGTGAGGAGCATTTTGAATTGCCCACGTGGGGGTTCATTTTGCCCCGTCAGACAGCAGAGGTTATGATGCATGTTGTAATTAGAGAGTAAAATCATCCTCCAGTTTTGGTAAGTGTTTTTGGGAACTTCCAGCTCTGTTGTTCCCAATTTTAAGGGTCTCTGAAGTTTTTCTTAATTCAGTTTTTGTCCAGAGGAGTGGAGAAAAGTGGTAACAGCCTTGGGCCATGTATGTGTGTGCCTCTTATTATTGATGAGTATTATTAGTATTATTAACACAGACATGTGAAAATGTCAGCCTGTCTTTTAAATGGCTTCCTTTTGATGGGAAATTTGTTTTCACTGTTCAGAAGAGGAGTTGATGTCTTCAGCTGCTTGGTGTCCACTGTTAAAAGGACATGAAAGTCATTCTGTGTAACTTAGGCAAATCAGCAATCAACTTAGCCACACTCTTTTGGACATATCTATAAAAGAGCACATTTGCAAACAAGATGAGGCAGAATGTATGATGTTTCACTCTTAAGAATATTATTTTGCCCATCATGCATTGTGCATGCATTTGTTTTCGAAACACACGCTCTGACAGATGCTGAAAAACCAACCAAAAAAAAATCAAGACTTACTCTGGCATCTTTGCAGATGAGACATTTTTTTGTATGTTCATGATTACATAATTTTCCACTGCTCTAAATGAATGTTTCCAGTAGTTTCACCAAAAACAAAAGTTTCTATTTTCAGACAGCACATCAAGTATAGTGTTGTGCCACATTAATGCATGCTATAGAACCAAACAGCTTTGTGTTAGCAGCCGGGGTTTAGAAAAGGTTTACTATATGCCCGGGTCATGAATGTTGCATGAAACTCAGCTCAGTGTGCTTTCACCACCACAGGCTGGTTCGGTCTGGCAGAAATTACAGTCATTTCCTAAACTGGTGAGTTTACTGCAATTTACTGCTGTAAAATGGCAAAAATCTCAGCACAATGTTTTTCTTTACGTTCCACATCCAACACATTTTCATAAAGCAACCGTGATGTTTTTGACTATAGATAGAAAGACATCAATTATATAGAGATATAGTTATATACAAGTTGATTATAAGGATTTTTAACCTGTTGCAAATAATCACACGATAATCACACACTTTCAGTATTTAACAAAAAGAAAATGCATGTATTTTTAAAAGTAAGTCTGTGAACCCCATGCATGTGAACAATTTCTCTTTTTTCCTGAAATCACTTTATGAATGTTGCAGTCCTTTTGAATTGTAATGTACCTCTGTCAGTGTTTTCAGACTGCTTTGAAAAACTTTCAAGGTCCCTAAATTGTCACAGTGACACAGTGTTTGTAGTTTTTCCTCCACCAAAGTGGATTTTAAATCAAACAATCAAGATGTGATTGAAGCACAGACTTTCATTCTTTAATTCAAGGGTTTTAACAAAAATTTTACATGAACTATTCAGGAATTCCAGCTATTTTACGCATAGCCCCCCATTTCAAGAGGCTCAAAATTAATTGGCCAGATTAACATCATTTTAATCCTGTGTTTTATTATTTTACTGTTTTTAATACTTTTTCAAGTTACTGCCTGAAGTCTAGAACTCATGGACATCACCAATGTGTTTCCTCAGTTGTGTCTTGCACCTTCAGTTGCTGCTCGTTTGTGGTTCTTTCTGCATTCAGTTTTGCATTTAATAACCGGATGCTTTACTGGATTGCGATCAGGGGACCGACTTAGCCATTTAATATTATCCCATTGCTTTGACTTCAGAAACTGTTGGGTTGCTTTTGTGGTGTGCTTTGGGGCATTATCTATTTGCACCGTGAAGTGCTGCCTGATCAGTTTTGGAGAATTTGGCTAAATCTGAGTAGAGACTATAGGCCTGTATAAATCACAATTGACCCTGCTGCTTCTATCATCAGTCTATACTAGTGTCAGGGATCCACAGGTAGCCATACATGCCCACGCCATAACATCGATACAATGGCAAGTGGCACAACTTGCCATGTTTGACAGATGATCTAGTGTGCTTTGGATCATTCTCTTCTTTCTCTTTTTCACTTCTGGTACAAGTTCATCTTTATGTCATTTGTCCAAAAAGGTTTTTTTTGTTTTGTTTTGTTTTTTTCAGAGAAGTGCAGAACTTTTAAATGTTTTCTAGCAAAGTCTTGTGTGTGACCAGTGCTTTGCCCCCTGTTGTAAACTCTCTGTATTTACACTCATGATTGTAGACCTTGATAATGATGCACATACCAACTCAAGAGTGTTCTTGACTTAAATGTCGTGAAGCTGTTATTCTTAACCAAGTAATAATTCTGCAATTATCCACTTTTGTGGTCTTCTGTGGTCATTTTGGTGTTGCTGAGCTGGTCCATGCATTCCTTCTTTTGCAGGATGAACCAGATTGTTGATTTGGCCACTCTTAAAGTTTTTGCTATCACTCTGATAGACCCCTCACTTACACTGACATCTCTCCTTAAAATTTAAAATTACAGTGAAAAACTATAAAATAAAAATTCAACACTTTGAATCAACTTCAGATAATACGCCTGCTTCACTTCTCATGAAATAATAAGCAAACCAGTCTCACATGGCCCTGAAACTACTTGTCAGTCAATAGTCTAGTTATTTTTGAGTCTCTAAAAAAATAGCGCTTGAGTATAAAAAAGGCTTTTATTGCTAAACAAAATTTGTTTCAGAACCCTTGAATTAAAGCTGTAAGTCTGCACTTCAATTTCATATTTATTATGTGATTTAAAATCCGCTGTGGTGGTGCACAGAAAAAAAATAACTACAAACGCTGTATCCTTGCCCGTGAGATTAGGAACCTAACTGTATGTAGCAATGTGGACACAGTAGTTAGATTTAAACAAATCTATCTGATCATCTATTTAAAACATCTGCAAAATCAACTGAAAATATCAGGCTCAGTATGCGAGATTCTAAAAACATTACAAGAGTTTCTCATCCTACATCAATATTACACAATTGGAGGGTAAAATCCATCAAAGATGAAGCGGAGCTGCCAATTCTCCAGCAAGAACAGCCTCAGTAGTCCATAATACAATATAGGCATAATATATTTTCATCCAGACCTACTCATGGACACAACCCAGTGCTCTCCTCAACAAACCTGAGTCCTTTTTATATCAAGATAACCTTATTATTTTTATATGCTTACTTTTTCAGATTGAATTATCTCTCTATATATAGCATGCAGCATTTGAGGTCTTTATGACGAGGCGTGTGTGTCCAGTTTGACACTTGGTTCCTCTTTTTGCAGCCACTTACCTGTTTCGCATTGCTGCTGAATAATTCAGAGCTCAGTAGAGTCTAAGGCAGGATTCATACTTGAAGAAGGTAAAATGCCAACAGTTTGTTCTTGGATGATAGCAATGTTTAGGTGTTATAGAAATCACTAAGTGGCATTTCATGTTTCACCAATGTGACAATTTACATATTTTCCTTTCAGGTTTTTTTTCTTTGTCTTTCCTGTGTAGACGGAAACGAAGCTCTTCATGTCTCTGCAGGATACCACAGAAATAAATGAAAGCATTTACCTGTTCGGAGCATATCCTGTTTCATTAATGCAATTTGCATGTGAACTTCTGCCCTGTTCCACATATTTTAAAATGTTCTCAATCAAAAAATTTACAACTTAAATTTCTCCACACTTCCCTTTTGGGTAGCTGTCACAAGAACAATATTGTCCACACCACCCAGTCTATTAATCAAATGTGCGTTTGGTCAGTTTGTTGCTCACTTTTCAGAAAAATTGATGAAGCACTGTGAGTCAGCATCCCATATAGGCGATCAAAACTGGCAGATAAATTAAAGGTTTTGACATGTCGAAAATGCAAATAAAGTCATAAAAATTCAAATCTCCCCTCCCTTTATATTCACCCCCTCCCTCTAGAGGGTCTGAGTTTGGGGTGAAAAAGACAGCTGATCAGCAGTTCTTACACAGCTTAAGAGAATGTATATGCAAGAGGTCTACAAATCACACTGCACAATTTTTGGAGATATTACTGGTGTAGAAGTGCAGCAGTGGGACAGTTTGAAAAGAGGCAGAATAAAGTGCTTTTGTAGGGGGGAAAGTGAACTGTGGCAGCTGGGACTGAACGTTGGATGTAAGGGCAAATGATAGAGTTATCTTTCTGGATGTGCATAACTTAAGCTGCTGCGATAGGGTAGAACGAAGTGCTCTTTAAACTAACTTTAAAGCACATCCCAGTAGAAGACTTGTGGGTGCTTCTTTTCTCCTGTATCCTTGCATTCCTGTGTTTAAACGCTGAATGTGTGGTAACGCTTCTCTCTGTGTTCAAATACACGTGTAAACAGGGGTTTGTGCATGTGGCTCTGACAGGGAATGGGAAAAACTTTGAAGCAGGAAATTTGCTAGAAGACCAGTATTCTTGTTTTTCTCATAAGGGATCCTTGTGGAGTCCAGTTTGTTTTTTCTTTCCACAGAAGACTGGAAGAGGAGAAGTGGAGGAGGCAGGTAGTGGAGAGGTTTTGGGGGCATGGGAATAAGAAAGCGGCAGGTACCTGTACATTTCACAGTTGATTAATGAGTCACTGGGATGATGTCTCTTATCAACACTCTGCACATGGCGGAGAGAGAAGAAAGGTTTACCGAGGCTAGGAATGCTCCAATCACAGATGGCTCCCATTGCTGTCCCATCATCCCTTTCTGCGCTAACCCACCTGTTTTTGTGAGGACCCTCCTTCTCTTCTCTTCTCTTCTCTTCTCTTCTCTTCTCTTCTCTTCTCTTCAGCAGTTTGCAGCTGATGAAATTTAGTCCTTTATGCCTTGTGTGAGGGAAGAATCCGGTGAGTTTTGTCTGAGAAATATGTGTGACACCTGCTCCTATGGAGTTCACAGTGTGTCTTGTGTTCTTTGTTCCAAAATTACCACAGGCTCTGATGTAAACGTTAGTAAGAAGTTGTTAATGTGGGTTATGTCATCATTGCAGAAGACTGGTTGCCTGCTGACAGCAGAAAAAAAAAAAAAAAGATCCGCCAGTAAAATATTTTGATAATAGATAGAGATGTTCTTAAAATATATCACTTTCACACTTGACAGAACTGGATGTTTGATATAAACTCCTGTTTATCAAGTTTGCTACGCACACCGCTTGTGCTGATTTTTGATAAATATGTTTGGCATGCACTAATGACTCTCAAAACCAACGCGATATGAGCTGAGAACGATAGTTCTTTTGATGCCTGAGCAGAAAAATCCCGGCCCCAGCATGTATTCCTAGCACTGTATTGTACTCTGACTATAATAACATAAATCACAGCGAGAAAATGAGAAAAGAAAGAGCAGCAGACAAATAAATTCAGTGTAATGGGGTGCTCTCATTGATGTGTGTGGTATACAGTATATTCTTGTAAGATTAAATATCACTTTAATGCCAGCAAAAAGACAAAAGAAAAGAAAAAAAAGAAGGGGAAAAAAGATGTTTTTGTCATAAGCAGGAAGCCAAATTATTTTGCTTAGTGATTTCATTTGTTCTACTGAAGGTGTTAATATTTTACTATAATGTGATAAGTCCATTATGGCTGATCAAATACCACGGTACAATATTAATGATCGTTGTAAGGCATTAAAGTGGTTAGAGAGAAACAGATGCAGCACCAGTGTGACATGCCACAGTGCTCACCCACTGTGAAGAAGACTTTTCAACTTAGGTAAATCAGGAAAGGGAAACTTCAAATGATGGATGGGAAAACAATAACAGAAATTACTCAATAACCAAAGTCCATCTAGAAGCAAGCCTTGCCAATCACCAGCCAGTTTTGATGTGCCACCACCTGCTGCAGTAGTTACATCTTGCTAGTACCATGTTGGACCCCTTTTGCCTTTAGAGTTGTCTTAATTCTTTATGGCATGGATTAAACAAGTTGCTGGAAACATTCCTCAGAGATTGTGGTCCATATTGACAGGACAGCATCACACAGTTGCTGTAGATTTGGTCGCTGCATATCTACGACAGAAAATCTCACATCCTGCTCTACTGGACTGAGATTTGGTGACTGTAGAGGCCATCTGAGTACAGTGAACTCACTGTCATGTTTAAGAAACCACTTTGAGATGATTTAAACTTTGGGACATGGTGCATTATCCTGATACCCAGAAGATGGGTACACAGTGCTCATAAAGGAATGGACATGGCTAGTAACATTACTCAGGCAGGGAGTGTGGTGGCTAAATGGTACTAAAGTGTGTCAAGAAAATATCCTCATCATTGTTATACCACTGCTGAACTACTGATTTTGGCCCTACATTCTGGATGTCACAGTAGAAATTGGAACTCGTCTGACCAGGCAACATTACAGCAACCAATCTATTAGTGGGGTGCCTGCATGGGGCATAATAAATAACATTATATATTATTAAATATAATATATAAACTATTTCTATATTTCTTCATAAATATTAACATAAATAAGAGAATTCTGTGATCTAACTTTTATTACATTACACAACCAGTCTGAAAAGTGAATAAATTCAAAGAAATGTTCACATCAAATCTAATAAAAGTGTTGGAGGTCAATAACGATGAAATGACAAATAATGATATTTAGTATCTGTTCAGTTTGTGAAGTGTTTGAAGGTCAAAACACTGTCATAGCCATGTTAGGAGTCCAGAAGGCCCATGAATTCCATAGCACAAAATGTTTGCTTTAAAAGAAGAAAAGCTGAAATCCTTCAGATTTTTTTTTTTTTTATCATTAACAAACAAATGTCTGATGCATTTAAAAAAGGTAAATGAATTAAAAAAATACAAAAAGGTCTGAAGAGCTTCAAGAAGGTTTTAGATTCTCATCTAGCAGACATACACTGTTAATCCTTGGCAAAATCAATTATCATCCGACAATAACCAAGCCACAGTTTCCACAAAGCACAGTTCAGCAGTGGCTCTGCGCTGATGTTATGAAAGCCATTTGTAGAAAATATCTTGATGGTCAAAGTTATATTCACAGGCAAAGTGAAGGACTCAGATCATCAAATAATGGTTAGTAACAAGCTAATGGTAGTATATGCTGTCTGCTTGGTGGCAGAATATGAACAGCTGCTTTTACCTATTGCTGATACTGTTTTTAAACTTTTTTTTTTATCATGCCATTAATACCCAATTGTTAGCTTGAAAACAGGTAGCCTTCTGCTGTCTTGTCAGCCATACAATCTGCTGAGTTTTGTTATTTTTCAAGGATTCGTTAAGAAATTCAAAATTCAATTTTGCATTTTTTGTGCAGTTGCATGAATGTTTACAAGTGTGGTGATTATGCTATGGGCAGGCACACAACTGGACCCAAGTAGCTAATTCTTAGCAATACCTTAGCAATAAATAGCAAAAAAAATTGTTATCCCTGTTACCTTGCACCTTTCTGTGTTCTGCCTAGCCTCACGTTTTTCTCTGGGTTTCCTCCAACAGTACAACGAAATGTATGTTAGGTCAATTTGTGATTCTAAATTGTGGATGTGAGTGTGACCGGTTAGCTGTCTCTCTGTGTGAACCTTTTGATGGACTGGCCACCTGCCCATCACAGGGCTAAAACAGACTCCAATCACTCCTGTAGACTGTGATCCTTCCTCTGAACTTTCTTTATCTGGAGCATCAGAAAGTTTTCTTGAACATTGTTATTGACAAAGCGTCCACTCCTAGTCTCAGTAGTAGCCAATTCCACATTTATGGGTGCTCTCTTCTTTGTTTCTAATCATCTAATCCTTGCTGGTTAACATAAAAGACACTTTTTCTTAAATAAATTTGACCATATGTTGACATGGGGTTAGAGATGGTGGGGATTATCAGCTCATACTTCTTGTGCGAGCCTGGAAGCCATGATATGAATGAAGTTTGATCTGCAACTCACAGATCAAAAAATGGGACGCTGAAAATACTAAAAAACTTAATCGTTTGAGTGTCTTTTAGTACAACCAAACTCTGAAAAAAGATTAAACAGTGCCCATCTGTCACTGGAAGCATCCAAACTCTTAATAATGCTAAATTTAAGCCTTGGTGCACACACACACACACCCATTCCCTGTCACTATGCACACACACACACACACACACACACACACACATAAATCATGCAAAAGGAAAATAGCTTTAAATACTAAAACTGCTATTTTGCTGTAAAAAAAAATTTATTTATTTTTTCTATAACTTTTGGGTTTTTTTTGTTTTTATGTTTTGTTTTTTGCCTGTCCCATTCGGTACTTTAGCAATCAGAATTATTGTCTGAATTCTATAACATTTTGTGATTGTAACATTGGATCTGTGAGGAATGATTTACCATTGGAGCCGCCTCAGGTGGTCATTTAAGGAACTGCTATTTTTTGACGCCCAGAGATTTCGTCTTGATTACTTTTCATGTGCAAATCGAAGAGTTTCACTACAAACTCCAGATCTGTTGATACATTTCAGTCAGAATTGTTTAAATTTAAGGCCTGAATGTAACACACCTGCATTTATGTGGAAAATTCCCAAACTCCATTCTTAATAATTAAACTTCTGAACATAATTTCAGTTGAGAGGAGAGAAAGTCTGAGACACAGAGAGGGACTGTAATGGAAATCAAAACTAAGGCAACATTTTTTTTTTTTCAGCTAACATCTTACTTGCTTTGCGACAAGAGTGGACAGCAGTATTGAACCAGACCACTTGAGATGTAATTCCGTGCTCCATTGAAGAAAGACTGGACATTTCTATTGTCAAGACACACACACACACACACACATACAAAAAAAAAGTGAAGGTGAAAAAAAGAGAGGCAGCGGGAATGAAAGAGAGGCATCAGCAAGAACAAAGAAGCGCTGGAGAGAACGAAGTGAGGAGAGGACTCAAGCCAGTGGAACTGTGAAACAATCCGATATAGATTCTGCCATGGCTGTATGACTTTGACTGCGTCATGCTCACCCCTCTGACTCTCACATGTGGGGTGGTTATTGATGGAGCCGTCATATCCAGGCTGAACATCTGTTATGAAATTCTACTCATCTTATTGGATTTGGTGATGGGATCTCTGTCTCTCTCTCTCTTCCTCTCCCTCACAGCTGTAGTCTGGTCTTTATTGCACAGCCACAGCCATCCTGTGGAGGGCACATACACAGACACACACAGTACAGAGTGCTGCATGGAGTTTGGCACATAGGGATTATATTGCCTTTCACCACTGTTAGCTGTTGTTTACCCTCCTTGGATTTGTCTGTCAACTCTCCGTTTTAATGTATTTTAATACTGTTTGTCATTCTCAGAAGAATGCTGGCAATTGGATCAGAGGTTAAATTTTGAAATATTCCTGCAAAGAAGAAACAGAGCCTGCGAGTGTTACGGACAGAGGGGGCTGGGGGAAGCAGGAGTGGAAACTACTGCAGAAGCAGAGTTTGTATCAGCACCTGCTACAGGTAGCATCTAACAACATATGGTGGATGGCACAAGTCCTGCTAGTGGTATTATGGGGCGAGAACAGGAATAGATGCAACAGAGGAGCACCATATTAAAATTGTTTATTGGGAATAATTCATCTGTAATAAACTATAATGAAATCAGAATATTATGGTGGACTCCGTGAAAAGCTGTTGTGGCGTCGGAATGAGCTTTCATCTGAATTTCCAAAGGAAGGGGAAAAAATGAAAGGCAAGAGAGCGAGAAAGAGGGACTGCACAAACAGAGCGAGGAGACAGAGTATAAAATTCACATGACAGGTCTGGTTATCTTGAATGCAAGAGCTGGCTGTGTGTTTGCTGGAGTGACACATTGGTTCTTTTATTGATAAATTAAGGAGCGCTATGCTATAATGCTACCAATATACTTTGCAGGAGCCTGGGTAAAGGACCCACTCTAAAGGCATAGATGATGACAGACTGTTTAGGCTGCTCCTCATTACTCTTGCACCTCCCAGTCCAATGTGTTTACATGTTTATGATGCACACATGGTGAAAGATTCATTATTCCCGCTGTCTGTGGTGATTTAAAATGGAATGGGTGGATTTTTGGATTACAGGAGCTCTCAAAAAAGATTTGGTTTTACTCACTACTGAATTTGAATTTAAAGAGGATCACCCATCAAGATACATTTTTGCTGATAAAAAAAATAATAATAATAAGTTTTTGGTTTTTTTACAAAGAAAAACAGAAAAAAAAACCCAACATGACTATAGTTTTTGCTAAATGCTTACCGGAAAAGATATTGCTAGTCAACAACTCTACTATGAATACATATTTTATTTTCTATGCGATTTTCGTGTGTTTTGGTTCCAATTTACAATAACTTCATACAAAACATCTGACAGAGGATGCTATTGCAAAAAGAAAAAGAAAGAAAAGGATTATGCAAAAATATTCAATGCATACCTTAGCACTGAGGCGACCATATAGGAGCTGTGCATATGCACACACTGCATAACCTCACCCAAATGTCTTCCACACTTGTGACCACACTTATATATTTAAACTGCGCATTCTTCAGCAGGAAAATGAAAGAAAAATATCACTGCTGCGAAGCAAAGAATACAGCACATACAGCCATTCAGGTTTTTTTTTTAATCATTAAACATTGAAAAACTCAGTTCATTCTACATCTTAAACAGAGTCATAATTCATTGCATTCTCCCCCTTTTTCTTTCTCCCTGATGAGCAAGTGTTTCCCCTCAGTGATGATGCTGCAGGGCTGCACAACAACCTGCTACCTCTCAGCCAATTAGAAAATTGCTCAGCATATGAAATACTGTACACTAGTGCTTCATCAATTACTGTAAAACTGCGTATTTCGCTGCTCCAGCAAACCTGCTGGAAATGTGGCGGTGGTCTTATTTATTTCTTGGTGTTAACAGTTCTATCATAACCAACTGAAAATAATGTTAATCAATTATAAATATTTAGTGTGTTGCACAACCACAACCAGGGAGGATACTGCTGAGTGCACCTGAGGGACTGAAGTGGATATTATGAGAGAGATTGGTCATCATGACTAAATGACCCAACTGCATGTCAGTAGTATTGATAAAAATCAGATGGATAATGCAAGAATTAGAAGCTATCAGATTAGACACTCAACCAATTATGTTTTCATCATCTGATAATTAAATTTGAAAAATAGGAACGATTCTAAAATCTAAAACATCTTAATGTCTGATTTATAATACAGATTAAAAAAAAACATAAGGGAGATCACTTATGATCAAAAGCTACAGTGAATGTGTGGACAGAGATTTATTAAGTGGAAGCAAAGTCAGAGTAAAGGTGAACGTTATACAGAGCTCAAAGCAACTGCAGAGAACAGCTCTGGGAATCTCAGTTTGATATTGCAAGTTCATGTGTGTGTGTGTGTGCAGCCTCAAACAAGGCTGAGCTGAAGCTTGTATGTTAGGTTTTCGCCCAGGGCTGTTGTACTACCCTGAGTCTGTGTACTGTATGTATGCATCGAGGCATAGAGAGAGGTGAACAGAGAAAGGGGGTTGTGTGAGAGAAAAAATGAAGAGGAGAGATGCAAATGGAGGGAAGTAGAAGTGGTGTTGACCCACAGCTGTTACCCCTGTCCCTGTCATCCCTTTTCAGAGGTGAGTTCCAGGTTTGTATTCTGAGTGAATGTATTGACTGGAGAACTGCACTACACAAGCAACAAGCCCTGACCGCAGAGGACCCCACAGGGCCTCCATCAGCAGCGGATGGACGTGCTGAACAAACCCAATGTCAGGTCAAAACATCTCCTCTTACAACCACACATCAGGCTGGCCCGCGATGCAGAGGGAACACGGGAGAATATA
>VVHJ01028193.1:0-11675 GCA_015107715.1 Tylochromis polylepis
GTGCGTAAAAAGCAAGCGAATAATGCAGAAAACAGAGATTTGAGATGGGAAACTGTTCTTGAAGTACACTGAGAGAGAGAGAGAGAGAGAGAGAGCTGTGCAGGAAGTGTGACTTTTATTGTGCTGAAAGCAAAGCAGCAAAGGTAAGAGGGAATTAATGATGATGTTTATCAAATGTGAGGCGTAGTTTGGATCTTCTTTTCCTGCTGGTTCAGTGAATTTTGGTTGGAGAGTGACAAAACCTGCAGCATCAGAATCTGTGAGCTGTCGGCTTCCGTGTACGTGGCGTCGGGTGAGAAAGCCGACATCTCACAGATTCTGATGCGTCGGGGTCCGCGCTTTGTGTTTACGTCTTTGTGTGGAATCCGTTTACCTGCTCTCATTTGCTGTTTTAGCTGTTTGGTGGTTGTTGAAATGAAATCTTTAACCTGAGATTCTGGCATTTCTGGCAAAATACATTTATATTTAAAAAATCGATTCAGGAGTTAATAAATCGATATCACTTTATTCAAGCTAAAATCAATTTTAATCAGAAAATCGATAATTGAAACCCACCCCTAGTAATGATCCTTTCTGACTCTAATAATAACAATAATTAGCAAAATTAACGTAATGGTTTGTTGAATGTGACCCCAGACTAGTGACTGAGCCTTCAAACTTATCAGGATAGTGTCTATAGAGGTCAGGGCTGAGGGCCATTTTCGCCATATTCTACAGGAGTGGAAGTCATTTTGCAACTACAGCTATTGCTCCCTGGTGGCCATTTAATAGACTGCAGGTTTAAGGCAATGCTGTGTATCTGTGGGCCCTACAATGGCCTAGTATAAGATAAAAAAAAAGGATTATTTTGAACCTTAAATGATGCAGACCTACTCTAGTAGATACCAAGAATAAAAATATGGAGCTGTACTGTAAATGAACATAACTGATCCCCTTTGAAGGACATGTGACAGCTGAGAGTGAAAGTTTGTTCTTGATACTTGAAGTAGTTGACATGGTGCTTTTGATTTAATCAAATATCATTAAAAGAAGAGTGCTGAGTTATCCCCGGTTTTTAAGTGTTAAGAGAATTGACTTTTCTCATTGCTTAAGATGAATCTGTTTCCATAGCAACTGGTTTAAGGGTACAGCACACAGCTAGTCCAAGAGTGTGCAGGGCACTGTGTGAACTAGGCTGGATAGATGCAGCTTTTAATGTATTTGTTTTTATTCTGGTCTCAATCAAACTGTGGATGATAAAGCCAGATGAACAGTTAGAGAAATAATTGTGTAGTTATGAATAAAACTTAACAGCATCAGCATTAAGTCAATGATATTGTGAAATTAGTGCTTAGCAATTTTAGTATATTGTAGCAATATACTGGTGACTACCTCTGGAATGAATTTGAAATGATTCAGCCTACGGCTGGAAGGTGATGCCAACGTTTACTGTAAGTGATGATTTGTGTTTCAGATATCTCATTCAACTGTTGAAAATGACAGCTGTAACTGCCTTCAACTAGCCCCCTCTTGGGTGAGGGGTACATGGCGTGCTGTAGAGCATGCTGGGAGCATTCCTCAGATATTGCCTCATGTTGAGCTCATGTTCTCAGGAATCAGTTTTATTTTGCACAGTCCTTCGATGAGAGTACGAAGGCTGTCGTGGAGATGTTAGGTGTTCTCACCGGTGAGATGGGCTGCACATTTGTTCTCGCGAGCAAAGATATGCACACACTCAGAGAACCATAAACCACTAACACCTACGTCATCCAGCATTTTTTTAAATATAGGTCTTGTGTAGTCAGGGAATGGGGCCAGGACATCGCTGAGTAATGAGTAACTGCAGGGCAAAGATGGCGTAGATGTGGTCCAATTAGTGCTGTTTAGAACCACACATATTTCCCCGATGTGCCCTGTGTTACGCTGTGTATACAAGCAGCAACCAGGGATCCGGTTACAAATTACAGAATGCTCGCAGAGCCCTGGGAAAGTAGGAACTAAAACATAAAATAGGCATGTTTAATATTAAACTGAGAGCCAACTAAAGCATAATGCATTGGTGTTTATCGTGTGGACAGCACAATAATCCCACATTATCAAGTGTTTGAAGCGGATATTACATAAGGATGCTGTGTGAAAGATTGGACATCATGTTCAAGTTTTTCCTCTTCCTGCACTTTAGTTTAGACAGAAAAAAGAATTGGTTACATACTGCTCAGAGTGACTTCTCTAAGGAGATGGTGGTTAAACAAGTGGGAGAAGGTAACTTTCATGCTTTTCTGTCCAGTTTTAGAATTGCATGTTCTTCCAGAGATTCAGTTCTTTTTCATGAACATATAACTTTTTAAAGCTCATACAAGTTTAGTTGTTTTGCATCAAATTAATGCACAAAAAGTATATACTAATATGCTTGTAACTGATACACTGAAAATAACTGAGTCTTTTGGTTTATAATGCTGAATTACAAGTGAACAGTGGCTTTTAAATTGCAGTTTTATGAAGTCATCCCACCAACTTAGTAGCTGCAGTTTAGAGCCCAAGTATTTCCAGTTCTGTTTACTCTGACCTGATTACCAGAATTGACTTTTTTTTTTTTTTTGCACGCTAAGCTGTAATTTACTTTTACCAGCGTTAGAAAACAGTATGAAGACTGTCAGTTTAGATTGTGGTCACTCTCAGCTGAAAGTGATGTCATAGCTGAGTAACTGCAAGGTATAAGATGCCAATATATTCCTCAGAAAATCTATGGTTTCTGATGGCTGCTTCAGTTTTGTTGCTAATCAGCATGTTTGAGGGCTGAAACCTAAATAGACCATCTTTACTTGAGAAATCCTGACAAGTGCCTTTCACAAATTATGATTGTTATCCCTCAGTAGTTTTGCACAAACAATGCCTTACTTAGTAGGGAGTCTGGTTGGGTGATTTGCTGTTAACACAGTAAGACTGCCACAGTTAGCAGTCAGCATTGGTTTCCTTTTTCCCTGACCACAGTCCTAAACAAGCTAACCTAACAAGCTAACAACCTGTTTTTAGCTACGCTTGCATCCTGTTACGTCACATGAGGAGTAATAAATAATTTGGTGAGCCCACAACTTTTTTCCTAGTCATGTCATGAGTTGTAGTCTTTTCAGTAATTGGTTTCGTAACAAAATGCCTAAATATCAGAATGAGCTATATTAGCATGCTAACATGCTAATTAGCATGCTAGCATTCTAAATAGATGTTATTAAAGAAATACTGTAGGTAAGCATATTGTGAACACTTATTTGGGCAGCTACTTTGAAGCATGTATACATTAACTTAAATTTCAGTGATCAATGGAATGTAAAAACGAAATCTGATAAAATCTGGTTATAAAGTTTGCTCACTTAACCTAAAAACGAACCTCTCTGGGAGTATGCTTCTAACCAACGTCGTGTCTTTGACCTGGACCTCATGTCTTTTTTAGAGCAGCAATTTCAGTCGAAATAGTAAAAGAAGTTAGATTTTTTTCACATAACAATTACTTTGAAAAACACCACAATCACACAGGGCCAGAGACTGGTCTGCAACCCCCCTGGCAACTATATGCACTTACTGAAGAATGTGTACTCTGATTGCTAATTGGTTGGGGAACTGATTCCAACGATTGCAGCTTGCACCCTCTTTGTGACCACTTGCCAATCACTTGGGGAATACACATTTTTCCCTACCAACCAGAGGTTGCCAAGGGGTCGCCAATCGGTCTCTAGGCTTGTATGACTGATACCTCAGAAGGTAAAAGCCTGCTTTGCATTAAATATATATTGTTTATCCACCAGTGACAGAGCAACATGAGGATCTGGAAAGATTCTGCAACCTCAAGCACCTCTAGAGGGACACATCTGGCTTTTAGCTATTAATTCTTGGTCACCAGCTTGCTTCTGGTCTCAGTCTCCTTTTTTTTTTGTTTAATAACATAACATAATGTACATATGGTTTATAAGAGCTTTCTTTCTGCTGAACACAGCTGCCTCCTGTAGCTGAAAATGACATTATGAGAGCGATGACTGAACCAAAATAGTACAGCTAAACAATGAGCTCAGAGTTGCTATAACTCTTAGTAAAGCAGAGCAGAGTTGTAGGTTCAGTTGACAATACATCACTGTTTTCACATTTCAATTTAATAATTTCTGTAATTTGCTTTCTAAACTTCTCCAAATCCTTCTTATTTTTTTTGTAAAATAAATAAAAACCATATGTACTACAACATTTTGATCCTCATAAGACATGCTTACCAATGAAGCACATTATTTTTATGGAATTTTTGTGCTCTTACCATACTAGAACATACTAGAGCACAAAAGAAGAAGCAACTTGTTTAATAGGTGTGTCTGTTTGTGTCCATAACAGCGTGACTTATTAGACTCTCATTGCACATACACATTAGAAGTAAAAATAGTTGGCGGATGCTTTTGCAGACACCCCCCTCTCGCACATGTTAGAAAAGGCTTGTGGTTACATAACGGAGCAAGCGGCCAGGTCCGTATCAGTAGGAGCAGGGACGGGCGGGGGGGTGAGGAAACAGAGCGATGTCAGGGGTGGTTTAGGGTCACGGCCGGCTCAAGGGTTTTTCCCACAGCAAGGACCAGCCGCTCTGTTTTACCCCGGGTCCTCAGGGAACCCTGGCATGTTCGGGCCTAACCCCAAAGGGGGAGGAACTGAGAATAAGCATACACACTCCAACCTTAACCCCAACCTTGGATGCACACAGGCCCTGCCTCCTCAGCACTGTGTTTACATTTCTGGGACGTGGCTATGTGAACGCTGCAGATGAAAGAGCATTGAGCATGAGAGAGGCACAGCTGCTTGGATACAAGTCAGTATTACTGTTTTTAACTTTTGGTGGTGCCATGTTGTTGCTCATTGTATTTCGATTCTGCACAATTCTCCTATGAACAAAAAATAAAAAATGACAGAAAATGACTCATTGAAGGTTGTTTTGCACAATCATGCAAAGTTGGAATCCGTTTCTTTGCTTTGATGATATGTTTTTGTACACAAAAATGCCTCTTATGGTATGATTGGGGAGTTATTGGCCTTTGATGTGCTGCTATTCTACGCAGATGTGTGTATATTTTACATATCTGAATGCAAGATGGGTGATTTACACTGAAAACATAGGGAACCATCATCATTCCTTAATCAGACAGATTTTACTGTTGAAGGAGATGCACCACTGGAGCACGATTGCCTTTTTTTAGGCAGCAGCTACATGGGGAAATGACACAAGGTTCTTTGTCAAACAGCTGTGCTTTTACTTTGAAGGGAAAGAAACTTGATCATAATTTGCACCAGCACGTGGAAGTAGGTGGAAACACTGACTGTAGGTGTACCTTCATTTAGAAATTTGTGTATAAATGCAGATTTAACACATAGCTTTTCATACCTGTACAACGGCATCAGGTGAGCCACCATTGTTGTGTCCAGATCTGCAGTTTGTGCTTATCGCCACTAGAAGGCACTGTTGCACATGACACTTTACAGGTGTTTGGTGTCATATCAGGCAGTTTGTGTCACTCATAGTGCTGAAGCCTTTATGAAATTGGAGGAGAGGAATTGAATATATTCATTTTGTATTTACTTTTCAAACTGAGACTGATATATCCTGATGGTGCCAACACCTGGTTTCCAACAGAGTTTATTTTCAAATTGAATGTAATTTGAGACCGTAAGTGGCCACTCTAAAGCATCAAGCAATCATGGTGTAGTATTTTATTTTATCTGTTCTAGATGGCATACATCAATCTTACTAATGAGCTTTTTTTTGGTTGCTTTGGAATTCATTTCCTCCTTTGCAAATTAGGTCCTTTGACGGTATCTTTTAGTGTAATGTGGATGGTTTCAGATCATGCATTTAACTGTTCAACTTGCTGCCAAGGAATGCTGCTGCATAGCTTCTCATCATTCAGCAGCTTAGCTGACACATAGGCACATCTAAGGCCGCTAAGCTCTGTGTGGGATGTAGTCCAAAATGCAGTGTGGGGTGTGGGTGCGTAGCTTCGGTGCAGCCAGTGCATGTGGTGTGTGTTTTTCAGAGTTTCCAAAGAAAGCAAGTGTCCTGAAAAAATGCCGTCCAGTCAGAGAGAAAAGGGAAAAAGGATGAGTGGCACTCCCTGAGCCTGACTCATACATATGTACATATATATAGACACAAGGATTAACTCTCTGAGATCAAAGGCATTATGTCATTACAGTGTAATTATTTCTATATATTTATCAATAATATATTTCAGTTTATTCGATGCTCAGTCTGCTGACTGAATGTAAACACTGAAGCCATCCACACTCACAGTGCCTAGTGCTGTCTGTTTCCTTTTAGAGGCCAAAACGCCGTCCCTCTCTCGTTGCGTCTCACACCCACACTCACACACCCAAAGTAGTGATCTTAACCTCTCTCCTGTCCACACTAAGTCGCCTGGGCCGGGCTAAATGGGCTGTGTCTCGAGCTCTAAAGATGCATAGCTGTATATTTAGCCCTGGGTCATTTGCCCAACAGGCTCTCACTCACTGTCTATGTTCTTCCCCGCCGCTTATGGGAGGAAACACCCAGCGTGCTCGCTGCCTCTGCTTTCCTTAAAGCAGCGGGCTATAATTTGGTAAATTGGTCAAAGGAGCCACTGTGTTCATGTGAAAAAGAGCACATGGCACAGTGGTGGGGGAGCAGATAGAGCTCTGGGTGACGGTCTGCTGTGCTCAGAGGAGACGGACACGTGGCTGAGTCGATGGTCGCTCATCATCTGTGCGTTTTCGCGTGACACTTTTTACAAGGACAGACGAACAGGAGTAACTAAGTTAAAGTCTCAGAGTGTGTTAGTGAATAAGCCGAGCTCTGGAAGTGATCTGCAACGTCAAATGGCATTAACGTTTGATGGCAAAAACATGATGCTAACTTCTACTCAAGCCAAAACATCAGCAGTCAGTTTTCAGATCTGAAAAGAGAAGTCGGTGTGTAATTTAAATTTGTGCTCTTTCTGCTAGCCAGCAGGGCGACTCCAGGTGTATAGAAATCTATGGGAAAATTAACTCCTTTGATTTACAACCTTATTAAAGACTTTACTGATGAGTTTATGATTTCAATCTTTATTTTCAAGTCTTCTAACACATTTTGTAAATTATGGTCCCTGTTAGAGTCAAAAAGGAGGATAAAGTGGGACATACTTTATGGTGTTTGTTGTATCCCTCCAATCCTATTCACATTTGGTTTCCAAACACCAAAATACTCAGATCAAGGTTTCACAATGACACCTAGCCAACCATGTGGTGATGTCACAGTAGCTGCATCCATCTTCTATATACAGTCTGTGCTGTAAACATCACAGAGTACAGAATGACTTTCTGCCTTAACTCTGGCCTAATGTTTCCATTCAGTTCTCCTCTGCACTGAGGAGAACTGAATTTCAGGTATGATAACTTTTACTTACACCACCGAAACAAAGCCATTACCAGCCGTGAGGCAGTGAGCCACCACCACAGATGATTCAGAAACAGAATATATGTAATTATATAATATTAGAAAGCATTTTATTTTGATTCCTTTAATTTGGCTCTGCTCATCTGTGCCGCATCAAACCTTTCTTTCTCTGACTATTTAAAGCAACACAGATTTGAAACTAAATTAGATCACTTCTCCAACATGTAGTTAGCGGCCACAGATTTTATAACAAAGCTTCTTTTCCCATTGCAGCTACCGTTGCTCCCCAATATGAGTAGAGCAGGAGGAGGAAGGGGAGGTCTGAGGTCTAAATTGAGTGTTGCGATAAACAAACACCTGACTTACTTTGAGCCTACAGTCTGTCTTTCATTTTGGTTGTGATGCTTGATAGAAACCATCTGGACCACAAGAACCGTGTCAGTATAAAAGGACCTTGGATGAAACGGCAGTTTAATCACACTGAGCTTTCTACTTTTTTGTCAGCTGTCGGCATTCTGGCAAAATCAGCCAAATCTTTGGGTTAGCGTTATAGGTGATGGACAAGCATTCTAAACTAACATGGACAGTTGAATGTAATGTGATGAGTAGAAAAGTGACACAGGTTGTTCAGTTTGGAGACATGTAGATCAATGAATGTTGACAGAATGCAGCTGTTAGCAGCTCTGGAACTAATCTTTATCATTATTATAAACCAAAAACACTCAGAAACCTCCCAGATATCCTCACTCTGAAACCAGGCATACTGAACTTGTTTTCCTTTTAAGCCAAAGCTGTAATATTTTTTTAGATCTCTGGGAGATCAACAGCCTGCATTTAGCTTCTCTTATGAGCCTCAGCTGACTTTGTTCACGATGATGACATAGCTCTGAGCAAGAGATGTGCAAAGGAGGCACAAAATCTGAATTTCCATAATGACAACTCATTTCAAGTTCAAAGACTCACTCTCAGACTAATAGTTGTATGGAAACAGCACATGCTTAACTAATGTGAGGCACGATTAGAAGGGCACACTGACATATTTGTGAGGTTTGTGTTTACGGTGGCCTCGCAGGTGCTGCAAAGCTCTTGGCCACAGAGGAGTGTTTGTTTTCCTCTCTTCTTTATTCTTGCATCTGTTGTAATTATGTCTAATCATGATTACGTTTGAAGAGTTTTTTGCAGTCTGCTCTGCGGTTGCATGCTGTCGGGCCACAGCAGATTCATACGGTGTGCAGAGGGAGGCCAGCTAAGAGTTAAAATGTTGGAAGTTTGCACCCCCGTCATATGGGCCAGTGTGATTCTGGACCAAGATGAGAAACACAACTGTCTCGCTATAAAATAGATTCAGGATTCTGGTATGCATTACTATCCTCCACAGCTTCTTGCTTTAATCTCATAATTACGAGATCCTGAAGTTTTAAACTGTAGCTTTAAATAAAGTTATTACATCTGCTTTGTTCTTGATTTAGAAAAAAAACGATATGACCACGTCTCGAATGGGAGCTTCAGATCAACTTGTTGCTTGGCTTGATCCAACAGAGGCTCCCACTGACATGCATGTGGCAGAATGACACAGCATGATGCACTAAAGCTGCGGCCTTAAGAGCTTGCTATGTCATCATAAGGACTTCTTGCAAATAAAACTAGTATACCGCCAAATCACAACAACGGTCACCTCAAAGCGTTTCACAATGTTGTAAAGTAAAGGCCCTACAATAATATAGAGAAAACCCCAACAACCAGACCCAAACAATCAGGAAAGTTTTAAGCCTGATCTTAAAAGTAGAGAGGGTGTCCGTCTCCCGAGTCCTGGACTGGGAGCTGGTTCCACAGAACACGGGCCTGAAAGCTGGATGTTTTCCCCATTCCCTCTACTTTTAAATACCCTAGGAACCACAGGTAAACCTGTAGTCTTACAGAAAATAGTGATTGGCCTTTCCTTCACTGTGAATATGAACACAGTCCTGGGCTTGAAGGCTTGATCTCTTGATCTCGAATCTGAAATTCCGAGCTGGGACAGATGATTTAGGTTCAATTTAAAGCATTTAATCATTTGGGTCTTGGAGTTTATGAAAGCTTGGTCTGTTTCTTATTTCAAAATTGTGACATTTATTGTGCACAGCTTGCAAGAATTGCCCTGATTTAAAAAAAAGAAAGAAAAGAAAGGCAATGCTTGTATCAAAGCCCCCCTTAAAATGCTTCCTTTGAAGATTACTGACACAAACTGCAAACACTTCCTCTGTCGGCTGTTTTGCTGATACAAAACTTCCCCGGCTTTCTCGTGCTCTCTGAATTATTTGCATCTCTAAGCGACGACTTGCGCATGGATGCAAAACAGCCATCTGGCTGCAATCTTGCAAAGCGGAAATGCACATGTTAGAATATATCATTGTGAGAATTGTTTGTGTCTCTGTGTGTTTTTCTGGGTTTGCACACAATAGCCTCTATTTGTATGAAAATGCCTGCGGCTGCAAATTTTGGCCTCGCAGTGAAATCCACGGTCTGCATTTAGAGCCTCAAACATCAGCCTGCTGTTTCCTTTTCCTTCATTCTTAGAAACAACTGTGTCTGCATGTACAACAGAGAGAAATGTAGTCACGATGCTGATAATTTAATCCCTTTTTCTGCTAAACTGTCAGTCATAAATGCTGCAGTTCGGTGGGATGCAGTTTGGGGCAGACTCCAGTGACTGTAGGTCTCTCGTGCTCTCCCTGGTTGGCGGTTTAGTCTGAGTGTTTTGAGTCTGTATTCTAGGGCCTGCACACTCAGACTGTAATTAACAGTTTACATTTGCTGTTTATGTTCCACTGAAAGTTTCTACAGAAGCAGATCAGCCTGGGTGTCGCAGCCCAGCTCTCTGTGTGGGACTCTCCAGTGATCACTACCAAGCAGGATTAAAGAATGAAGCGCTGCGTCTCAAATCTGATTAGAGATTTTAACCACAGGACACGTTAAATGTTTTCTCATCTGTGTATTTGAAGGATGAGGTGTTGTTACTTTACTATGCTTTTTGCATTGTCGTCAAATTCTCAAGCCAACGGTGATCCACTAATGAACTGTGTGTAACCACAGCCTGACGCTTGTTTCTTTGTGTCTTGGCTACATTGTTGGCCAGCATTGATAAAGAACACCTCAGTGAACCACACTGCTGAACTTTGACTCATATTTTATATCTTCTGTGATTAAGACTCAATTAAAAAAAAATAGATTTTTGCGGACATGCCCTGGTGTATCGGCATGCTGTTCATGTCTGTTTGGTTTTTGTCTGGCTAAAGGTCCTAAAATTGTCATGAACAGCTCAACTACTTCCCTATATTTATAGGGAAGATTCTTTGTTTCCCAGGAAGGAAAGGGGGAAATAAATCGCAACAATAACAAAATAAAAAGACTGACAAAAATATATTATATATTATATTATCCACACCGGATATCAGCCAGGTTATTTTAAACTTTGGGCCAGAATTTCACAATTTTTTACAGTAGTAGAATAAAAAAAAAAAGGTAAAGGCAAACTTTGATGTCACAAAACTTGAGTATCCTCGATGTGATGAAGAGAATCTTCATCTGTGCACGAGGCAGGCAGAGATGTTCACAAAGCTCACAGAGATGGACTTTTGGTCTTTTTATTGTAATTCACTGAGAATTAGTCGTATTTTTCTTCATTCTTGACTTTTAATGGCATTTACAGAGAGGAGATTGCTTTTTGTTCTCTGGTACCAGCTCTGTTACCAAAAACAGGACGAACATGTGAGTGTTTTTTAGGCTTTCCATAATTTTGAGAATTTAAAAAACATATTTTTCTGTATTTAGAGTGGAGAGAAAAGGGACAATTAGGGATTGAGAGATGCAGAATGATACGCAGCAAACGGAACAGCCAGTATTTAAAGTTCAGATCTTTGTCCGATTTAACATAATGCTGTCTGAAGTCTGAACATGTTCGTGATCTCCAGAATGTTTGGTGAAAAAATGACCAAACCCAACTTGCAGTGCAGATTATTGAAACTTTTGACTCTTTTCCTTTTTTTTTCTTTTTTTTTTTTTGCTGGTGTTTAAACTCTCAGGTAATGAACATGTCTGCATAAAAATCCACAGCAGCATGGATCTTCAAAGGTCACAAAAAGTTTGGATGAGTTTTTTTTTTTTTTTTTTTTTTTTTTTTTTTTTTTTTTTTTTTTTTTTTTTTTTTTTTTTTTTTTTTTTTTTTTTTTTTTTCTTTTTTTTCATTTTTTTTTTTTTTTTTTTTTTTAAGTTTTCTCTTTTTTTC
>VVHJ01028198.1:0-13268 GCA_015107715.1 Tylochromis polylepis
AAATTGATTCATGTTTGTGGCTGTAATGTGACAAAATGTGGAAAAGTTCAAGGGGGCCGAATACTTTTGCAAGCCACTGTATGTTTCCCTCATTCATGTCAATGATCTACTGAAGAGTGTGCTTTTAATGAGAGTATTCCCTCTGTAAGAACCAGCTCCACAACTCACAGTGAGGTCTGCGGTTTATTCAGAGTCACTGGGACATGTTCCTGTTAAATTTTCTTTCTTTTATGAGACTTTTACATGATTAAATCACCTCAGAAAATTGTAGTTATTTTTGCGATGGTGTTGGAGAGAAAGCAGCAACTGCAAAGAAAGATTTGTTCCATTGATTGCTGATTAAATTCAGGCTCATGGGGAGGCTTGAGTTTGTCCCAGCTGTCACTGGGCCAGAGAAGGAAAAAAGCCCCAGTCAGGAAGCCACACAATTAGAGGACTTTTTTCTTTTTTAGAAAAAAGGCTTGTTTCTTTTTCTTTTAGGTGGACCAAGTGTTTAAGACAGCTAATCTAAATATATTGTAATAATTATTTTATGAACATATGTAGCAGACAACATTTTTCTTTTCAGTATCTGCTCATGTAGTTAAAGTGTGGTTAGAGGAAGGTTATTATTAATGGTGAAATAACAATACCGTTAATCTCTATAAAGTTGTGCACATGAATATGTAGGTAGGAGACAAGATTTTAAAGGACAGGAAGCAGAGGTAAAAGAAGCTTTCTGGTTCCAATTTGCAGTCTGCTTGTAGTTCCACTTCCACTGACTTTTATGTAGGCTTTAGTTGGATGTAGCTGAACAAGAAGGTGCACAAATGCAGTTTTGAAATCCCTTGGACGTAATCTCATTACAATTTAGCTTTGTGTTATCCATTCATTCTCTTCCACTTATCCTTACCAGGGTCTATCCCAGCTGTCATGGGGCAAACTTGACACTGAAAGGCCCTGGTCAAACCCAGTCGAACTCAGGACCTTCTTCCTGTGAGGCATCAGTGCTGGCCACCATGCCACCGTGCTACCCAGCTTTGTGTTAGTTTTTGTGAATATGTCTGGATTTATAAACACTGACTGGTGCACAGAACAGGATAACTTCTTCCTGCAATGAAAGCCCTGAAAGCTGGGCCTGATGAGTTTCCAAGCTATGATGTCACTAAGGTGTTGCTAGGGTTATGGTTGTTACTCTCATTTTAGTTGTAGGTTTGTCTTGACACTCAAGACTACATTAAGTTAAAATGCATCAGCTTGTATGAAAAATGTAGTGTCTTTTGTGTTAAAAAGGAATTGTAATAAATAATGTTGATCAGTTGGTTAATATTTAGTTTGCATGAACAATATTTGATTTTTGTAAAGTTGCAAATTTACAAAAATAAAATCTTCTAAAACTTTTTAAATGGCAGATTAATGGTATGTTGTGCATCTATAAACATTATTTGGGAAGTTATTATAAAGTTTATTACAGTACGTGTTTCAAAGACCATATAAGTAGGGGTGTGAGGTGCCAGTGATGTCACAAAATCTGAACCTAGTGATGGGTCGGATGCGATCGGTCAGGTCCTGTTTTACTTACAGCTCTGTCTGCTCAGCTGCGTGGTCAGTTGATTTTTTGTTTACTTTTGCTGTCTTTTTACCACAACCAGTCACAGCAAAGCCCCTACCTGGGCCTGGTTCTGCTGGAGATTACTTCCTGTCAAAAGAGATTTTTCCTTCCCACTGTCGCCTAGTGTTTGCTCAAAGTGGGTTGTCTGATTGTTGGGTTTTCTCTCTATTATTGTAGGGTCTCCATCTTACAGAATGAAGTGCCTTGATGTGACTGCTGTTGTGGTTTGGTGCCAAATAATTTAATTCCATTTCTGTTCGGTTTGGACACCAGAACTCCCTGGTTAGGCTGATTAAAAGATTGTAGTTTGCTGAAATTGGTCTCTGTCTGTTGCTGTACATCACAGGACCAGTGTTAAAGAACATCTTGCGCATCTGTGATGTGAGCAGCTTTAGCTGTATATGTGACACCAAATATGATTTGTATCAAACATCCAAAAACATCAGCTATTTCTATGTTCTGTTTTTTTTGACAACGCTAATAGAAAAGTTCTTAGTTTTTTTATGTTTGCTTTTTAAATGTGTTATTTAAACTTGTTAGAGCAACAAATGTCATTTGTTTTCTTTCCACTGAATCCTGTCTGAATTCAGTGAAAGTCAATTCAGTGTATGTGTGAGCGTAATTCCGACGAACCGACCCTTTAATTTAGCTTGTGTAATCATACAGTGATATCATATTGCTTGTTACACAAAGACTACTATACTGTAAGTCAACATATGTGTGGCGGGGCGTGGTCTGCGGTGCCGTGCAGAGGAGATGGATTCACCTGCGCGGCATCTGCAATCACGCCTCGCCGGCATAAAAAGCTGGTCCTGACTGTGTTTGTGGTTGTTGTTGTGGTGTACGTGTGGCTGGCAGCTGGGACGCTGCAGCCAGGAAGTGTTTTGTAACAGCAACCGTGTGTGTTAATAAAAGTATGTGGAAAAGCATGGACATGTCGTCGGGTCTGCCATGGTTGTGTTACAATATGTTATGATGGCCAAATGCCCACGACTGCTTCTCATGACCTCCAGTTGTATGCCCCTGTCCTTAGCAGGGAGGCATGTCTTCTTTCTTTCGGAGTGTGTTATGTAATAGTCCTCTGCCTGGTAGAGTTCAAGAAGGTTTGGCCTGTAGTGTGGCACTGGTGAGGATACAGGGAAGATGACTCTGTTTTAGATCCCCGCCAACCCCCAGATTTTATAATACTCAGTTCGAAATCGTGCAGAGGCGCTCCCCAGCTGGTATGTAGAGAGCATTTTCTTGCCCAAAGCTCATTTATTTTTTCCCTTGAGGTGTATCCCACATTGATTCCATATTTCTCCCACAGTTGGGTGAGTAAGTATACACCCGGCCCTTCCTTCCCTTTTGTCTTTTGGAAAACGATGTGTGCTTACTGGCTGTAGCTTCTCCTGCCTTTGTCAGTTATATGGATCAGCCAAAATATTAAAACCGCCTGTCTAATACTGTGCAATTCCCCCTTGTAATGCCAAAATCCATTGTGGCTTGGATGTAGGACCTCACAGAGTGTTCTGACTGCAGGGCCTTTTGTTCCTGAAGGTCAGGGTGGGAGCTTAATGTACTGGGCTTTTAAAGGTGCAGCGCACGGATGAGTCAATTACTCGAAGTCTTTGAAATGTTTTAAAGTCATTTTGGGTTTTTAGCACAACATTACATTGTAACAAGATGATCCCTGTTATTACCTTCACCTTTCAGTGATTTTAATATTGTGGCTCATTGGTTTATCTTAAATTATCATTACGGCTTGCAGAGACTGATCCTGTCATGTGCTAGCTGGCAGTCGACATGGAAAATTCCCCATTTTATTCTTGATACTGAGCTGTTTGCACATCATACTGAGCTTTCTGGTCCTTGGGGGTGTCCTGTGTTGGAGCGGAAAGTCCTGAGGCCTCATTCTGAAAATGACTTTAATTATAGGTTCAAAGAATAAGTGAGGAAATAAGAGGTTCTTGTCTATTTTTACACTTCAGCTTAACAAATTAGGCGTTCCACTCTCATATCCTGGAGCAATATTTGGGCTTTACTATAAGCCATGGCTGCGTGATATTGTGTGTACAGTACAGCGTCCGTACTGTTGATTTCATGTGCCAGGAGTCCAGTGAAACAGCGAGGCTCTGGTGTTGTCATTAATACTTAATGGTAGACTGAAACGCCAATCACTGTGTTTGTAGCAGCCTCGAGGCTCGCAATTACAGAATGCGGTTACAGCCACCCGGGGACTGGGGTAGTGTGCAATTAGTTGCCTGCATGTGATAGGGTTACAAGTCACAGGTCAATAGTCATTGCTGCCCCAGTCACTAAATACAGGAAGAAGACGTGGATAGGAGACGAACATAAGAACAGTTTCTGACAGATAAGGACAATGTGATTTAGGGAGACAGTGAAGCCTTTTTTAAAAAATATACAGAATTAAATGATGTGGTGTAGTCTATGAAAATATGACTTTATGAGCAAAATACTACATTTCTCAATTTGCCATTTGCCTTTTAAGAACTATGGTTTATGAGTCATACTGAATAAGGTTTTTGGATTATTAGTATCTAATGAAACATTTTATTGGTATATATTCATATGCAAACCATTTTCTTGCAATGGTAGTACAATTTATTTCCTTAATTGCAAAATGTGCAGTTTTAAAAGAGCCTTTAAGTGCGCACATGGTTCACACAGAAGCTAATCAATTGCTCCATTACTCCTGCTATATTGTATTTCAGTATGTCAGGGAAAAGCATGAAATCTGTGAACAGTGGACTCTTTAAAGACTCTTTGAAAATTCAGGCAAATATGTTGCTTTCAACCTTTCATGTACTTGAAATCAGATTAATTTCCCCCTAAAATTTCAGCAGTTACAGAAAAATATCAACAATTTGATGCACAGTGCTTTAACTTTTCTAAATATTTAACTTATCTAACATTCGCTGCTTTTTATCACTGTTTTATGTCTCTACCAAATCACTGGGGGAAGTATGTGGTTCATCAGCTGCTAAATGACCTACCATAGTAATCCACAAGTTACTAACTGTGTTTTATGGTGTGAATTATGTGGGGAAACCAGCATTTTCTTACTTTTTTACTTATATGTAGAGTGATTGTGTTTGTATACAACTTCCACCTTGACTTTTCTCTCCTGTAAAAGACATCGTTGTGATCTCAGTGGGAATTCCTGGTAAAATAAATAATAATAAAAAAAAGATATAATTGCATTTTAAAGAACCTACACTGAATAGAGCTACCTGTTGCAGCCATAACCTACTATATAGACATATTTACAGTAAAGGATGCACTAAAGCTGCAGGGAGCTGCAAATTTGGTGATAATTCTCTGTATTTGCATCAGTGCCACCCTTCTTTTCACTCTGATGCACTTTCACATGGCTATTTTGACCATAATGATAAAACAACTGGTTATAACTCTTTTAAAAGCAAAAGAAGCTAACGTAAACCTGGCCTCAGATCAGAAGACAATTTGATTCATTACCGTAATTAAAGTTGTTTTTTTGTTAAGTTTTTCTGATATGATGTCAGACCGAGAAAAGCATGGAGAGTGTTATGGAGTAAAATGAGTAAAGCTGAGCTCCAGTGAAACCACTAAAGCAAACAGGCTAATTTTCAAGACTGTTAAAAATTGAGTAAAGAGCTACCAGGCTTCTGGTGTTGTCCTTGGATCCTTTGGAATGAGAATAATGCGTTTGAGCACAAATGAAGAGACAAATGAACGTCCCAATAAGTTTCCATGAAGCTCATCTCTAATGACAAAGTTGTGAGCAAAAGAAGTCTTCGGAGAGAAGTTTGCACTTGAAAGTTACTCATTCATTGGCTTCAAATTTGACTTTTAAATGATCCTTTATAATGCTGGAATTCAAAATAAATGTGGCCAGTTTCAACTGAAGGGATAAATGTATGTAACATTCAAAGCTTGCGTTCCCATTGAGCTCGTCCCTGTTTTTTTTGTTGTTTTTTTTGCTTCAGGCACAGCGCTCCTATGTTACCTTTGGTATTTCCTGACAGCAGAAGTTTTCCATATTTTCTCCCACTTTCTTCACACAGACCTATTCATAGGGACGTGTGATATTTACACAGTTTTTGACTAACAGACTAAATCCACCATAATGCTCCACAATAGGCCAGAAAAGAGTTGCTTATATTCAGATTTGGCTTTGAACAATCTTAGATGGCCTTTAAATTTTCAAGAAAAAGAAGTGATGTTATTTTGCTTTGTAGCCTCTTTAGTAGGGAAAGGATGAGCCAGAACTCGTCTGGATGAGCCTACCCCTCAGTAGGCTTCCAGAAATGTAGCAATCACAGTAAAGACAGGAAGTATGAAATAGTATTTAAGGATTTTTTCCTAACTATAAATAAAACAAATATAAATTATTTAAACCCTTATGGTTAAAGATCCCCCCCCCCCTCCTTTTTAAAAAAATAAAAATCAAGACTATTTATTAATATAATACCTTTATATACTCTTAAAATACTCTTTTTTTCATGTCTCCTGGAAGACTTAGCTGTATCTCAAGTTTATTATAAACCTGTTGCATTGATATGTTTTTAAATAACATGATATTTTATGCTCTGTTTCTTTCATCTGTGCTATCACTGATTAGACCACAACATTGTGCCATGATCATATTTTAATGTGATCGGCAGTGGTGGACAATAATTACTTAAATCGGAGTACCTCCTCACTCTGATCATATTCAGTCGCGTTTTGTCTTTATACTCCCAATAATCCATAACTGTGCTCCACTTTAAGGTCTACTACAGGTTTATTTGACAGTCAAGATGAATTATCTTCGTTTTATGCAATAACCGAGAGTCAAACAAAAGTCCGATTTTCCGCAGAGGATCTAACAAGTTGCCCTCTTACCTATGGTGGTGATCACAGTGATAGCGAAGTAAAAGGAGCCGGCGAATTTCCACTGCACGCCGGCTTTGTGCGGCTTCAGCTGCAGCACCACTTTTTCCAGCTCGTCAAAGTCCTCCGAGGACAAGTTGAATGTCTGGAGCAGCTCCCCTTTCTTCAGGTGCAGTTCTATCCTCTGGGTCGTCTCCTTCTGGGATTCCAGCGCGTCGAAGATCGCGGCCCCCACGATCAGGTAGGTGAAGGTGCAGAAAATGAGGGCGAGGGTCCTCACGTTTTGCCTCTTCATGGTGGTGTGGTGTGTGTTAGGGGGACAGGCGGAGTGTCAGAGCGGGTCTTGAGGACGGGGAGCTCGGCTGGTTCATGGCTGTGCTGCTCTGACGGAGCAGAGGAGCTCTCTGACTACTTTATGAGCGGAGGAGCTGTTCATTCAGCACCACGCCTCCCTCACCTCCCCCTCCTCGCCCTCCACGCATCCATCCCACCTCTCTCTCGCTCTCTCTCTCCGACTGTATCCCATTTCAATTCTCCTTACTAAATACTGTGGACTCACTGAGAAATCGTAATTCACTGTGCACCAATACTACAAAAAATCTTCAGCCTTTACTGAAGCACAGCGAAAAAAAAATAATGATGCTCACATTAGGGAAAAAGAAATCGAGGATAAATAATCTCGCTTTTTTCCCTAAATTTTTTAGGTCTTTAAGTTAGAAGGAAAAAAATCGTTACAAGTCATCATTTCCTGCTCATGAACCAAGAAAAAAGGAAAAATTTAAAAAATTTTAAAAAAAAACTTGATTCTTGACTCGTTAATTTTTCCTTTTATTTTATTTATCATAAAAATTCATAAATAACCCAAGACATCCACATGTAAACTGTTTATACAGGATTTACAGACACTAGTAGATAGGTGAAGAATAATTCTTCTAATAACCCCGGTGTCAGTTCTTTACTTTCACTTGTCAGTAAGGAAAAACCACTTGTAAAAGAAAATCCTATTTAATGAGATACAAATGAAATGTAATAAATGCTACTTAACAATCAATAACAGTTTGGAAATATTGTACAGAATGATCTGTTTGCTTGGTGGAGTCAGTGGAGACGACTGTCATGGGTGATTTGTGACAGAAGGATAGCAGCGAGAGTGAAAGGAAAGGTTTACAAGATGGTAATGAGACCTGCTATGATGTATGGTTTGGAAGCAGTGGCACTGACAAAAAGACAGGAGGCAGCACTGAAGATACTAAGATTTTCAGTGGGAGTGAGTAGGAATGACAAGATTAGAAATGAACATACCAGGGGGACAGCTCAGGTCGAACGGATTAGAGATGAAGTTAGAGAGGTGAGGCTGAGATAGTTTGGTCATGCACAGTAGAGGCATAGTGGAAATATTGGACAAAGGGTGTTTAAGATGGAGCTGCCAAACAGGAGGAAAAGAGGAAGACCACAGAAGAGGTTCATGGATGTAGTGAAGGAGGACATGGAAAGGGTTGGTTTGACAGAGGATGTTTGGGATAGGGTGAAAGAGACCGGTGAAATGGAAGCAAATGAGTCACCGCCGCGGGAACTTCTAAAGGGAGCAGCCGAAAGAAGAAGCATACAGTATGATCTATTACCTGATTTACTATAAATCTGAAACTCTCTGTACATGCTGAACTCCAACCACAAATGCAAATATGAAGGATTTAAAACTTGAACTTGTGATGAATACTGAAAAGCTCTGCATTGGCCTGAGATGGGATTTGTTTATTTGCACGTTCGCCTTAAATATGACCGAGAGGAATACGCAAACACAGCCTCAGTACTCCTTGTGCCAGTTCCAAGCCCTGATAAATGGCAGGGCTATGTCATCTGGTGCAAAATCTGTGCCAAAATCAACATGCTGATCCATCCGCTGTCGCAACCATTTGGGAAATACCAAAGAAGCTGAAAGTACCATACAATGATCTTTAAACAATGTGGGTTTTGTTACCTAAAACAACCCATTACCCCTGAGAAAATCCTACAAGTCATTTTTATGTCCTCTGAACATGAACAAAAAGAGTGTCATTTTATTTTAATGTTTTTATTTTTAAAACCTCTGCTTGGCTAGTTTAGGCCAAAAGTAAGAGTAAAGTTATCTTTATTGCATAAAACAATAAAGAACTAATTCTATCTCATGCACTTGTAACAGCATGCTGTGCACTCGTTGTGACATATCGCCTCTCTCTCTATTTTTTTAATCTTGCAAGTATTCTGCTTCCAGGTTTCATAGCTACACTAACTATTCATGGAAAAAATACATACAATACATGCAATAATTAGGATACTTCAGTGCCAACATCTTTTTGCCTGTCTCCATGCTAATTATGTCGCTCTAAAAAGTAACTGAGAACTGGTATAGCTCACTGGACCCATACACCAGAAGGCTGCTGCAGAGGCCTGCCATCAATGTCTGTATGTAAAACTACTCTACTATGCTGTAATAAAGATATAAATTCCAGAAATAAAAATCTTTATGTTTTTTTTTAAAGGGGAAATATTAAAGTTGTGTTAAATTTACCATAGAGCACATTAAAAAAAATCAAAGCTGTTTTCTTGTACCTTTTTTTCGGCAAACTTTTTTTTTCTTTTTTGCCTCAGTTTTCAGCTTTTGAAAATTGTGATGAACACGTATCGCAATTGTATCATCTATTACCTGAATTATACAGGCAGTAATGATCAGATTCATTAATAACTGACAATAATTGTTAGTTTAGCCATATGATGAACTTCCATGCTCAAACTACAATTAAAAAAAAAAACTACAAGTCCAAAAAAAAAAGACATCAGACATAGAAACACAGTGCAGTCCTTTTTTTTTTTAACTGGAACACAAAAATTATTTCCTTTTCAGATGGAGTCAGATGAATTCCTGACAGACCACAGCTGCTTTTGGTGACTACTGACCTACTTCAGCAAAGCAGCTGGGGGTTTAAAAAAAAACAAACAAACTTTTTCATTCACATTCACTGCTGAGAGCTGTGAGATGGTTTTATTGCATCAAGAATTCATGTCCATCTATAACCGATGCTTTCAACATGACTCACCAGAACATTTCCAGAGAATCCAGCTGTTTCTTCGGCTCCAATAAAAACTCAAAAGTCTGCTCTTTGACCCCAGCTTTTCCCAGCTCGCCAAGGCAAAACCAGAAGCTGCTTCTCAGAGTTTTCAGCATTGCTGAAATATTCCATGTTTAGACTGAGGGGTAATTTAGCCACAAGAGGTGTGCAAGAAGTAAATAATGTTCAAGCTGAATCAGAAGTCATGACGGCAATATCGCAAACACAAACGGACAAAATGTCAAGTGAAAAGTCCACTGGGGCCAAATTGGATGACCTCCAGAGTCACTGGTTTCCAGTAAGTGGTTCTCTGACATGTTGTACGTCAGCGGGAGATGGAGCCACTGTTTAGGGATATCGAGCAATCTTGATTTTGCTGCTTTCACTTATTTAATTAATGCTCATTTTTACTTACAAATAAATGTTTTAACACAGGAACACAGATATAGCAAGCAAGATGAATAGTTTTTTTTCCTCAGGCAATAAAATGGTTTTATTTCTTCTGATGTTTAGCTATATAAAGCCTATTTCTGTGTGAATGTAAGACTAGTTGTTAACTCCCCAGTGAGCTGTTTCTGAGAAATAGCACACGGCATGTCTGGAACTCACTGCCCTTTCAAAATGTATCTCTAACTTTATCTCTGCCAGCCTGTGACAGATGATGACATCTGTACTGCACGTTGCTGCCTCGATTACTGACTGATAGATTCTGGCCAATCTTAAGTTCCACACCGTGAGCCAGGCTAAAAATAGCTTCGGCTTCAATAAACAGGTCAGTCAAGTCAACCGTGACTGAGCCTGAATAAATCCTCCCTCCACAAACCGAAGTGCTGCCTCAGCCGATCAATACATCAATTAATCCATGACACTTTGATCAAACCTGTATCTTTTTATTTTTAAAAAAATGCTCTTTGAAAGGTAGAGACTCATTACATTATTAAAAGTACCCATACTCTAACAGAATAGATAAATATAAAATATAAAATAAATGTATGTTTTTGTGAATAGCAATACTTCATATTATTGTATTATAATATTTTAATTATGTGTACACAAGAAGAATGATTAGCACAATGTAAAATCTTGTAACAGGGCTTCTATCCCTCTCAAAATCTTTAATTGCAACATAAATGTTAAGGTACAAATAACAACTTCAAATTCATGGGTCTTGGAAAATTATAGTTGGAAGGATTATATTTGATACTGATGTATTATAGTTAGTATTTAGAACACTGACAAAAAAAAAAGACCAAGCATCTACTTTTGACTGCTCTTTGTCCTGACACAACCCCAGATGGTATTTGTGACTGCTCACCAAGTAAATCTGTTAACCACTACACTATGGAGACACCTGCTCGATAAAGAATGCAAGATAATTAAAATGATGTAAACACACTAAAAGGTGGGGGAAAAAATATCATACTGAAGCAGGGTGTGGATACTGGCGACACAAGGACAGAGAACAGAAACCGAGACAGTTCTAACAGTGCTTGGGCCCTGATTTACAACCACAAGGTAGCAGACGACTTGGTGAAGAGTGGAGGCTTGAGTCGGCCCTGAATGCTGGCTTGTTGCTGCAGATGATGGCTTGCAGGTGAGATGGTCCAAGAGCAGGAAACGGAACTCTGCCCCCTGGATTCAGGGCCAGGAACAGAAAAAACACTCCAAAAACACAAACACTCATCCAGGATCATGAAAATCTCAGATTTTATACAGTATATTGGGTTGTTTCATATAGTCCAAAATTACTTCCTACTTGCTTTTCTTGATCACTTATCACTTTTTGGAGTTTTAGCAGGACTTAAAAACGTGATGCACACATTATGGGATGCAATTATCTCTTCTCCTCTTATAAAAGATGATCCAGAGTATCCTGTGCTAAAGGAGGTAATAAGGGAAACACAGAAGCAATTTTCCTGAGTATTTAAAGAATCTGAATAGCTTATTATGGCTGCCATGCAGATACATCTTGATCTTATCACTCAGGAACCTTCATAAGCAAAACTGACATTTCAACTGCACCCACTGCCTTTCTCTTTGTCAGATTGTCTTTTCAGATTGTTTTTAAACCTTTTTAGATTTTCTGCAAATAAGCAAATAAACAAACACCATACACAAACTTCTTTTCACCCTCCTGTGCCTTTTACCTTATTCTCCTACCGAGGTCTTCTGTGCAATTCATTGTCTTTGCTGTTCTGTTGAAGATTTCTTGTTCTCTACCCGCGATGCACTTTTCCTCTTTTATTTATGCTCTGCTGATCTGCCTCTGGGGTGTCCTGCATTTTAGGTCTACATAATAACTTTTGCTAAATGCATCCTTTTTCTCCCATTTATCCATTCCAGGGTTAAATCATAACATATTCTATAAAAAAAACACACACACAGACACTATAGTCTTGTACTATTAAATATCACACTGACATACCTCTCCTAAATGATTTTGGCTATACATACAATTTGATACAATTAAGAGATTAGAAAAACTACAGTCTAACAATAGAGCTAAAATAAAACCTGCTAGGGGTGGGGGTTTTCTAAAAATTATAGATGTCATCAGAGTTGACAATTCATTAAGAACACTAACTGTTTTTAATGTGAGGCTTGTTTGGTTGGTGTTCTTTATTTTGCATTTTATTTGTTTAAGCTGAGAACTGGCCTCAGCTGCAGAGTCCTGCAGACCTGCTGCAGGCTGATCAGTTGTCTTTTTCTTCCGCTGTTTAACCACCAATACATCTTCATGAGTCCGAGAACTTCCTGCAGCTATGGGCCCATCATAAAAAGTTTTCCTGTGTTAGGATTTGACCTGCGGCAGTTTAAGCAGGGCATCGAAACTGAACCCTCATTACTGCGATTTTGAAGAGGCTCCACACAAAAGTCAGAGCTTTGATGTACTTTGAACATCATGGGTTTTCAGAAATGTTAAAAACTGCAATGCTTTAGCTCCTAATGGCAAATATCAACCAAGAAAAACAGATTTAAAGGTCATTAAACATGGATTTACAGTTGTTTTATTTACTCTATGCTCTGGGGCTTTAATGTCAATGTGTAAATTGTAAACACTTTTTAATGACTCAGCTTTAAAGGGAATCTCCCGACTGCGCACAGTAAATTATGTTATACTGCAAAATGCTATTTACTAATTTTACTTACAAAACTTATTAAGTCAAGAAAACAGGGGGGAAACACCAGTTTTAATGAGTCACACCATATTTGCTGTGCATCTTTAAACTGATTTACCTGTGAGTCATCCCCTCTCACTCAAACAGGTCTTCAGTTAGAGGAGATCCTCTTTGAAATGTATCCTCTGTGATGTGCAAAGACACTCTGAGTGAGTGCTCTGAGCTCATCAAAGTTAATTGGAGAAACAATAGATGTAGGTAGCTCAGCAGGCAACTGTGTTTGACTCCATCTGAGCAGGAAGAAGTGCTATGACCTTCTAAAAAAGTTGGCAAACCTCATCTTGACTTTGCCAGGGATTTCCCTCTTGGTCTGTGAACTGGTAAAATCTTTTAGATGAGCAAACATTGCACTGTAACCAAACAATCAATGTCATTCACTGCATCTGTGGGGAGCTTTAATGTTCTTGTTGACTGTGTGCACTGGGTATGGTTAAAAAAAAAAAAAAAAAAAAAAATAAAAAAAAAAAAAAAAAAAAAAAAAAAAAAGGGGGGGGGGGGGGGGGGGGGGGGAATCCACCCAGGACTATGTGAACTTACTAAAATATAACTTTCCCATTT
>VVHJ01028200.1:9627-21401 GCA_015107715.1 Tylochromis polylepis
ATTCTTTAAAAAAAAAAAAAAATGCTCAGGTGAAACGACAGACTCTGGTTTCTACCATATCACCGGAGCCTGATGAAAAACATGTTTTTATAATGTAGTGGGAAAGGAGACAGGACCACATTGTGCAGTGTTGCTGAAATGTTATTCTGTGTTGAGACAGTGGGGACATAATATTGTCTTTTTAAGTTCATCAAGAGGTTATTGAAGACATAACGGTGTATGCGTGTAACAAACAGGTGCAATCCTGAAACACCAAAGGCCATTGAGAAATGTCATTACATTAGTTACATTCTTTTTTCCCTTTTTTTTTAAAGCAGTTTTAAAGGTCTGTTGCAAGTTGTTGTCATCATTAATTGATATTGCTGTCTTTTCAGAGACTTATTTGTCTGTGGCATGTATGGCTGGTATAATACCAGATATTTAGCAGTCGGCACTATGGAATTTCTGCTATCTCTTGCTATGCTCTTCCTAGCAGTGACAGTAGAATTGCATGATTCTTGATGCCCAGTTTTTTACCCTGATGAAGAAAAAGTCATAGATTATCCCAGATACTTTATGTAAACTCTTTTATTAAACATTTAAAATCACTGACTTGGTGGTGGCAGACCATTTATTTAAAACTGAGTGAAATGTTAGGATGGTTGCCAAGTAGCCTATTTCCACACACACATTTTTGTATTATACAGTGTACGTATTATTTATTAATGCAATTTCACTACTCTCTTACTAGCACTACAAAAAGCAACAATTAACATTTTGCTTTCATAATTTGGGTTTCAAAAGGTATCATGAGTGTTGGTTCTGGTGACATCTTTTGTGGCATTACAATGATAAAATAAATATGTATGACTGCTTTTCAGGTAACGCGATCCCTTCCTTTCATGTTTGACCTGGATTGGACTGGGTGTCTAAAATACTCACTTTTGATCAAAAAGTGATTGTAATAACATTGAATTGTGTTCAATTTTGCTTAAAAAATGAATTATTTAATCACTTTATCATTGAAACACTGATCTCTTGATTAATGAATCTAATAACTCTTTCATCTCCATTTATTAGTAGTGTTTGTGTTACTGATACAGACTCTGGTAATGATATTTTTATTGGCCTTAAAATCCAGTTCTGAGCTGGCTACTGTTGCCAGACAAGGTAGGGAAAATTGCATTTAAATGCTGGCACATTTAAGTTGGAAGTGTCACAATTCTGGATATCAATTTTGATATTTGTATTCAGCTGCCAGCTTGGCTTACGCATTAGGGGCATGTACTTTGGAAAATGTGGACAGCGGATCGTTTTTCATTTGTGTTTGGGTCTGTGATTGCCAATACTGGCTGACTCTGGCGCATTGTTCATGAGTATTCTGGAATAAGTCCAGCAATCAGGCGTGTTTCATTAAGGTCCCTGTTTGGCTACCTGGCTTCATGCAAAGTGAGAACACTATAAAGATTCACACATCAACAAAGTGGCCCTTTAACGGTGCACCAAAAACAAAGGAGGAAAAAAATGATAACAAAAAAAAAAACCCAGCACAAGCTGGAATCAATCCTGACCTGGGCGTTTACCTATAGCTGCCATGGTTTAGTTCACAGATCTAAATTTTGTGCGGCTGTTTAGCATATGAATGATGAGATATAATAAAAGGAGTTTAGAGAGGGCTGATGAATATGTGTGGTTTTGAAGCGGTTCTTGTGTGATCGTGTGCAGATGAGCGCGTGGGAGGTGTCATGTGTGTGTGGATGTGTGTGTGTCTGGAAGTGTTTGCTGATGAGGGTGACATTTGTGCTCACAGTGAGAGGTTTAACCACAAGCATCTGGGACTCTGAACCCTAAAACGTCAAGCCAGGAGAGGTAAGAACCAAGCTCAGCCTGGTAGTTTAGTCCTTTATCCTCCACATGTATGTGTGTCAAACTGAAGATGCTGCTCTCCGCACACTCCACACAGGATTTCAGCTCTCTGCACATACTCTGTGGATTCATCACCTTAGCAACCGGTCGATTGAAAGATGATGAATCATGCCAAAGACTGCTAATTTCTTTGCAGTTGTCAAACATGAACAATGGGTGGTAAGAAAGAGTCACAGAAACGTCACCGCAGACAGAATGTTGTGTGTATGTGTGTGTGTCTAAACTTGAAGAACAATCAAAAGAAACAGAAAGGAAGAGTGGCAAAAAATGAGGCTAATCGGAGGATGGTGATAGAAGTACGTGTTGTGGAGGTGCTTACTGTATATATTCTTTTCACTAACCAATAGGCACGTGCAGGATTGATAGCTATACATGAATGTAAATATAGATACAAGCCCCTGATAATTTCAGGTGAGAGCAGATGGTGTTGATGCTGTATGATTTGATTTCCTCCCTGGCTCCAGTGAATGAAGCTGCAACAACACCTCTGACCTCATCCTCTCTATGTTTTATTGAGCCTGGATGCTCTTCCTGACAAATAACAGTCTTTGTTGTCAAGAGGGAGGGTCTGAGAGGTACATCTGAGAAACATTAGTGCCACACAATAATAGCAGTGATGGTATAATAGACACCGATTTAACATGGACATGTGTCAGCTGCAATACACCAGGATTCAGGGAATAGCATTAAAAAGAGGCAGCCTCAGATGCTGCCAGCCTGGTATGCTGCTACTAATTCAGCAACAAGATGCAAATATGGTTTCAGTTGATTCCTGTAGAATCAATAATAATGCAGTGCGTGAACAATTTATGTCGTCCACTATACTGAAGGCAAACAGCTCCCACTGCTGGTAAAGATGCTGGAGGCTTGTGTAGCAACAGAGACTCTGATGCTTTTTGTACTGCTTTGAGCTTCAGAGTCTGTTTTCTAGTGGGGTTGGAAATGTGCCATGATGAGTGGTTTACTGACCAAGATGCCGTCACTAAACCGCTCATTACCTAGAAGCAAAAGATGCTCAGACTTCTGGTACACAAAGTAATCAGCCATGATTTTGACAAATAATTACCTCTTTAGGTTGTTTATCTGCTCTCTTTTCTCCTGCAGAAGATAAATAACATTATTTCATCCCGGCAGAGCGCTCATACATCACTGGTTGCAAATGGTCTTATAACTAATTTGTGGAGCAACCTTGGAAAAGTGATCTCATGCAACAAACCTTTGTTTATTTCACTGTTTTGTGTATCGTTTGCGACATAGATCTTCATGCCAATAGAAAATGTAAAAATTAAACAATGATCAGGCAGCAGTCTTGGCAGCAGGTGCTGCTTTTCTTTGTTTTATAAAATTTGTTTATTGTCAAAACTGTTACTCGAATAAAGCAGCAATATAGTGTTTTGTGCATATTTTCTTTGTTTTCTGGTGATTTATAGATCTAAAGCAGAATTGCATACGAGAAAACAAAAGTCACTCATCATTTTGTATCCTTTGCTGGGAAAAAAAGACATATATGGAAAGACAGTACAATTCTAACAAGCTTGAAAGTCAATGATTTGGAGTCCAGTTCTCGTGTAATTTGGCATACCTCAAACCCACTGAGATCATTTCTCATGAGACTTGAACAGTAGATGGATCAACCAAAGGGCCAGCTACATCTCTCAGGTGCTGTGTCAGATCTTTGCTGGATGTTTTTACCATATCTTAAGGTTTTCAAGACATGGTTCTTCTGCTCTAAGTAGTCTTATGTGTTTTGTCCTCCATAGTTTACTCAAACCTTTTAAGGATGCACTGCACACAATGCTGAAATATTCCAATTTTTGTTACAGGACTTTTTATTTAAAGAAAATACTTAATGTTTTTCAACTGATCCTTGCAGTTCTGCAAGAGATTAATTAGAATTTAAGATATTTTATTATAACTAAGTCAATAACTCAAAATGAATCTTGACATGTTCGACACCAGCTGATGTTATTTTTGCTGTTACGGCCCTGATGATGTATAACCCTGTAGTGTGAATGTATGTGGGAGCTGGAGGTGTGGAATGTGCCATGTCCTGGTCACAGTGTTCCCTCCTCTCTACCGGTCACTCAGCAAGAGAGTTCCTGTGGGCAGAGTGAGAGAGCATCACACTCAGCCCACACACTTGTCCTCCAAAAGCCACAGTCATCTTCATAGGCAAAAAAAGAAAGAACAAGCGAAAGAAATCAGGTTGCGATTCTGTGGGGCACATAGTCAAAGATTTACAGAAAGTATGTCATATAAATGCTACTATCAAATGAGACTATAAATGACACTTGAGGGTGCTCAACATGACACTATCTAAACACGTCTAAATGCTTCCTGTCTTGAGTTTTAGCCAATCTTTCTCAAAGAAAAAATACATGGGAACTTAATAAATGGACATATGTAACAGAACAAACTGGCTTTGTAATAAAATACTTCAGTAAATACCCATTAACTAAGTAGTCATGAGGATTTTATTGTTCAGTGTTGACCTTGACTTCATCCAAGCCATTTCCAGTTTACAAATAAGCACAACCCAAGGCAGTAACAGTGCATGGTTCTCTTTCTGGAAGTCATACACTATTTATAAGGAGGCTGGTCTGGTGTATTATTCATTAGAGAGGTCCTTGTCTAAGACATCTGCTGCATAAATTAAAGTTGGATGCTTTTGAATACCACAGTATTGTCTACTTGTCCACTGTCAGTTTAGCAGTTCAGTGAACAAATTGTCCTTTTTTTCTCCTTTTTTTGTACCTATCTCCCTACAATAATACAAAAAATAATGACTATAAATAAGCAAACATTTCAAATTTGGGCCTTTTGCTAATGATTTTCAGGCCACTTCTTCTTACTTACCTTCGGCATTTTCCCTGTTTCCTTTCTGTAAGAAGCTTGCTGAAAACTTTGGACTACAACATATGGCTTCTTGACAGACTCTGGATAAGAGGCAGAGATTAATAACCAGAGTTGGCAAAAGTACAGACATTCTGTACTTAAGTAGAAGTACAAGTACAACTGTTAAAAACTACTCCAGTAAAAGTTGAAGTACTGATTCAACTTCAAAAAGTACCAGCTCTGAAATGTATTCAAAGTAAGAAAGTAAAAGTAGCTCTTTGGAGGAGGTTTCTATTTTTGTGCAAAGCTAACTGAACCTTGTGCAATATTAACATAATGATAAAATAAGATCAGTAGATGGGAATGCAAACTTTAACTTTTTTAAATTCTAATTATACTCAGGTTGAATCTGAAGAATCTGAAAAAAAAGCTTTATTTTCTGTTGCCTACATTGTAGAGGGTGACTTTGCCTCTAAACAGGAAAATGTGTACAGTCAGGGGTTAAAGTGGATTCAGCAGGTGGGGGAACCCTGAAATTGGTTTTTATGGCTCAGCGTGGGGGAAAGAATCACAACTCACAGCTGAGAGCTCAAGTAGATCTTCTTAGTGTACAGGCTATTATCAGCTGACCTGCTGCTGGTTTTGGATGTACACAACTTAAAACAACAAGTCAGCAGATGTTTCATGAGTTGCCCTGTCTGATTTCCAGCCTCTACACTGACAGTGCACTGTTTATGCCGTCTTTATATTAGACATTATACAGTTGGTATGAAGGTGGATTTCAGTCAATGAATCTAAGCATATGAATCTGTGCTACACTTGATGTAACCTAACTCTGAGCATGAAACCACACATGGAACCTCCACTAAACTGCAGAGTATTTTCATGTAACCTTTAAATAGCAGTTAGTCTACCTCAGTTTGCTTTACAGCACATTTCACAATATGAAAAAACATAGTGTCACATGTACAGGCCCAATATCTGATTTAAAAACATGAGGACTTACATGTAAACTTTAAATTTCTAGTTTATGAAATCCCACTGAGCATCATTACCTTTTAATCTAACCTCTCTTCTTCCTCTCCTGTCCTGTCTTTCTTATCGTTGTCTCAAACACACAAACAGTTTTTGTGTTTGCTGATGTTTGTTGAGCTGACTGAAAAATTGCATTTGAAATTAGCTGACACTTAAAAAATGTTACTTTGTGCTCACTCCTCTTTTGTAGTGCTAGCTAGATGCTGAAGAACCACAACTTATGGACAACTGCGAGAAAACCCCCCAAAATGAACAAAAAACACCGTCACACTTTAAACCCCTAAATTTTGGCACACGTCATCTCTTTTTATGTGACATTTTCTGGTGATTAATAAACTTTCCTTTCATGTGTTACTGTTTAGGTTTAAATCGGTTTGATATTTGGAGGCCCGCAGTGATGAAATAATAACTCTCCCCAAATGCGTTAAAGAAAAGGTAACGAGCCTGTTTTGAAAATGTACGGAGCAGAAAGTACAGATATTTGTTTAAAAATGTAGGGAGTAAAAGTAAAAAGTAGTCAGAAAAAAATTCCTCAAGTAAAGTACAGATACCTGAAAACTGTACTTAAGTACAGTAACGAAGTACTTTGTTACTTCCCACCTCCGTTAATAACTAGTGATTAAATGCAGTGTGGTGTATAAACATAGAGAGTAAAAAGTGGTGATTGAAGAAGAAATGCTCAGTGCATTATGGGAAGCCCCCAGCGGCCTAGGCCTATTGCAGCCTAACTACAGGAGAGCTCAGGGTTGCCTGATCCAGCCCTAACTATAAGCTTTATTAAAATGTCATCCCCTGCTTGCCATTAGAAAGAAATACGGGTTTATGGCTTCACTTTTCAGACCTGGAATCTGTGTCTGTCATTCATGCTGTCTTTGGTGTTGACTTGAAATACAAAATCCCCATTGGTTTCCTGCTTAATCTATACCATAGCCATTGCAGTACAAGATGAAATATGAATAACTTTGAACCTCTACATTGTAACCTTCCTACAAATGTCCTCTATCAAAGTATTCTTTGGACAATATTACAGGAGCCCAGTAAGCAAATACTCATTATACTCATACTCATTTTGAAGTGAAAATATCACTCAAGCAGTGGTACAGACATATTATTAGCTAAATGTTTAAAATACTTAAGTAAAATGCTTATTTTGAAAAAATGTCTCTGATGTGACTAATATAAATAAATATAAGATATATAAATATAATAATATATTTTCCATGTACAATTTGAGTGTGAATAATAACTAAGGTCTTTAGCGTTGAGATACACCAGGCAAACAAAAAAAGATATACATGTGCTAAAAAGCGAAAAGTTTCACACTCAGTAAAGGTAGTATTATAAGTACATTAACTGAATGGTTAAAGGCAAATTCAAACAGGGGTCAAACATGGGGAAAAGAATTGTATGTGGAAGGTTGAACAAGAGGTTTAGGGTTGTTTTATTTGGTTCCCCACTGGCCACTAAGAAGGTAGCACCTGTTCCTTCTGTGGTCCTGAGGTAGTCATTAAATCATTACACAAAATGTCTGTATGTATGGATGTATGTATAAATAGCATGTTAAAGAGGAAGCCTGATTTTGGTGACCATACAGTTGTGTCCAATTGTATTTTCTTTGGCTTCCTGAGGAGGGCAGCAAAACACCTGCATATTTTCTAACAAAAGAACAGCTCTGCAGATCTGTCTTGATTTCTTACATGTGGCACACAGTATGAAGTGTTACCACGAGTTAAGAGAAAATGATAGAAGCATTACTTCCTCACAGAAATTTTTTTTTAATACTTTTATTTAAGAGAGAGTTGGGAAATTTTGAAGCTTTTTCTTTTAAATCTGATTTGACTGGTGATTGTATACATGTAGTTTATATGTCCCAGTGGCCACTGAAAAAAGTAAATGTATATGTTGCTTCTGAATTGCTACTTTTGGTTGCTCCCTTGTTCACAAGGGATCACCACAGTAGGTAGTTCCACTCCCTGATGCCAAAGTCCAAAGTGATTCGTACCTCCCCCAGAGAGCAGGGATCTTTTGATTATTAGGCACTAATAAGCCACTATATAACATTTTAGAATAACTCCTTTAAGTTTCTTCTGGAAATATTCCATGTGATTTAGGTGACGGAGCTGTCCCTGTAGAGTGTGTAGGAGGCAAGACACAGGATAAGTACTTGCTAGCTCAGTTTAGCTGTTTATACAACAATATGTGCTTTTTCTTAGTGTTGCAACTACACTTTTTTATGCAATCGTCTTTAGATCATGAGTGTTCATGTCTCAAGTTTGTTTAATTGAGTCATTTCCTGTGGTATTCTCACATTGGCGCTAATTGTGCCATTGAACTGACTGGGGAGGTGGCGGGTTAAAGATTATTTAAAGTCCAGTACAAATGTGTCATGCATTTCATTCACACAGCACAAAGGGTTACTGTGAAAAATTAGGGGCTACAGTGCATGGCAGTGGCTTGTGTGGCTTGTTATTCACCAAACAATTTAAAACCAGAAGATATTCTGTTTATTGTACGCAGTGTGTAATGGTCCCTGGTCTTTGACCCAGTTTTGAGTTTATTATGGTTTGCGGTTTATTTTTTCAGTTTATTTTATGTTTGGTACTGTTTCGTTTTGGGTCCAGCTTTCTGTACTAATTTATTAGAAAATGTGCTCTGATTTTTATCCAAGTCACAAGTGCTGAAAACATAATGCGCCCCAATGCTAATGAAGCACAGTCAATTACAATCAATCATTACCATCAATATGGAGCAAGGATTCACGGTGCTAGGGAAAAGAGACTGGATCCATTGGGTTAACCATCTGGTCAAACTCTCATTTGGCATCATCATCTTAAAAAAAATGGCTTCATATTAAACTTGCTCAACATTTAGGAGATTCTTTTTAATATTATTCCTCATAAACCTGCTTCGTTTAAGCCACTGCACAGCTCTCATACTCATTGCACAACATCTCGGGTCATGAACACCATGCTTCCATCCTTCAGATCTGAAATGTTGAACTTAGGAGGTAATTTCCCATTAGTAACTCACACTATGGATGTTTGGATGATGTATTTCATATGGGACAGAACAACACCATGGTTTGTGGTGTAAGATGGATTTCGTTTAAGGTACGTCCATGATTCAGTACAAATACTAACAGTTTTCATTTAATTTTGCTTGCCCTGTACGATGATGAATTTCAGCTCATGTTTGTGAACCTCAAACCTGCAAAACTATTTTTGCTTAAACAGATATTATACTTGAGTCTCTTAATACAAGAGCCTCCACTGTGTCTTTTTGTCCACATAATAAATTTCAGTTATTATCCACCAGAGAGCATAGTTTGCTCAGGAAGCAAAAATTCTGCTGACCTTCCTTTGAGATTTGAAGGTTCCATTGCCATTTTTTCACATTTTCCCTCAAACCATGCCAGAATACATATACTAGACTTGTTTTGAATCTTTGGTTAATTGGATAGATGTCCTTGTTATTTTTGTGTGTGTGTTTTGAAAAGATTACACATTTAACTGACTATTGTCCACAGTCCTGCATCCCTGAACAGGATAGTAGGGTCTAGAAAGCAAATAGGTGTTTTATTCCAAAGACCAGCTGAATATGAGAAGATCTGCATTCTTAATAGGCAAGCTCACAAATTTATATTATATAACATATATTTTCTGTTCTTGAATTTGTTTTTTTTTTTGCATGAAATTCAACATAGCTTAGATTCATTGGTGATTCTAAATTACCCAGAAGTGTGAATGTGAGTGCAAATGGTCGACTGTCTCTCTGTGTTAGCCCTGCAGTAGACTGGTAGCCTGTCCAGGGTGTATGCGGCTTCTCGCCCTGTGACAGCTGGGATAGGCTCCAATAGGAATAACAGAATTGCATCATGCTAAAATAAAGCAATTTAATCACGTGGAAACCCTTTCTATTCATTTAAATAGTTAATTTTTTGAGTGCAGGTGGATCAGCTGAAGGACCGGATTTATCTCCCAGGTCCTGCGTCAAGTCTTGGCTGGATTTTTTCCCTGTTTTTAAAGGCCATGACTTTCAGGTATTGTCCATCTGCTGTAGCTAGTTTTTTTTTAGGCCTGTAACTTGTTTTTTCCTCCTCCTGTCCAGTTTTCTTTCTTTTTTTCAGAAATTGGAAATGGGATCAATCCTTGTTTGAGCCTACTTTTTTAATGTTTGAATGATTCATAGACTAGTGTTTAGATTAGTGGCTTAAGAAAAAAGCAAACAAACTTAAAAAAGAAAGCATTCCTCTGAAAATGGTCAAATACAAGAACTGAAGTGAAAATGAGTGTGAAAGCAGCCAATGTCCATTGTCCTGCTCAAGACTTTTGCACAGTACTGTGTCAGTCGAGTTAATTAATTATCTATGGATTATTCATACATGTTAACTCTAGTTGTAGCCAAGTGGGTATTTTACACAAAACACTCTAGTTAGTCTGTGCCTCATGTGCATTAATAATTATGATGTCTGGCCAAGACAGCAGACGGAGAAAAAGGCTTTTTAATTTTATATCCTTATCTCATATATTAATGTTTTCTAAGTTGTGCTTTTCTGTACTATACTGAATGCAGAGCAGAGGCAGTAATGTTGCTGAGTGCTGGACCATCTTAGCTGTTGGTAAAGAGCTCAGCACTTTCCTAATGGGTGTTGTATTAAAGAGATTTGGGGCTTATGGATGTGTTCCTCTCACAAGCCTGTAATGGATTTAATGTTGCGAGGGTCACTCTCACTCAGTAGGATACTGAGGAACTCAGATGTGATACTTTATTTTTCTTTCCTTGGTCTTCTTTTTTGTTTGCTTTGAATTTTGGGTAGCAATGCGGGTAATGAAATTGTATGAACTTTGAAGTTATTATTACTACTTTAGTGTAAGTTTTGGCATCATAGTAATGTTCTATTCCTATCATTTTCTTTCTCCAGTGTTTAGCAGTTGTTGCAGGAAACTATGTTGGGGAAACAAAAAAACGATGGAATAAAACAAAATCAACATCCAGTATTTAATAAAGAGTCTGAAATTAAGCATTCTGCTATGCCTATATTCATTAATATTAATTAGTATTTACCACATGATGGAATTGAATTTGTAAATGGATGTGATTAATATAGAGAGATTCTATCCATCAGCAGCCCTATGTAAAATAATATTAAATGAAAGTGTAATATTTTGGCTAAAGGCAGGCACCTTAAATTAACACAGTTAAAACAGATTTCTGCTAAAACTCACAGGAAAATATGTGCATATTAGTGAAAATCTCTAAAACATCCAGTTTAGTGTTTTATAACTTGGAGCAATGTGGAGGAGACTTGCAGAGATATTATGAGACATCTGAACTGATCACAGTTTTCCTCAGTTGTAGTTTTGAAGCTGACTGTGCACTAAAAGCTTATTTTCTCACAAGACACAATGTTGTTAACATGCTTCAATACATATACAGTGGGCTGCAAAAGTTTGGGCAACCTTGTTAATAGTCATTATTTTCCTGTATAAATCGTTGGTTGTTACGACAAAAAATGTCAGTTAAATATATCATATAGGAGACACACACAGTGATATTTGAGAAGTGAAATGAAGTTTATTGGATTTACAGAAAGTGCAATAATTGTTTAAACAAAATCAGGCAGGTGCATAAATTTGGGCACCGTTGTCATTTTATTGATTCCAAAACCTTTAGAACTAATTATTGGAACTCAAATTGGCTTGGTAAGCTCAGTGACCCCTGACCTACATACACAGGTGAATCCAATAATGAGAAAGAGTATTTAAGGGGGTCAATTGTAAGTTTCCCTCCTCTTTTAATTTTCTCTGAAGAGGAGCAACATGGGGGTCTCAAAACAACTCTCAAATGACCTGAAGACAAAGATTGTTCACCATCATGGTTTAGGGGAAGGATACAGAAAGCTGTCCCAGAGATTTAAGCTGTCTGTTTCCACAGTAAGGAACATATTGAGGAAATGGAAGACCACAGGCTCAGTTCAAGTTAAAGCTCGAAGTGGCAGA